>JAOVVB010142591.1:0-41847 GCA_028570985.1 Heterobranchus longifilis
CAAACAGGAATCCATTATACATCCTGCATTAATTCATGCATTAAATCATCATGAGTCATGCATTAGTTAAGCATTACTCAACTATATGATTTGTCCCTTTATTTTCAAGTGTTACCACTTTCCACGAGGCAGATATCGACATGAATTATTTTGGCTGAAAGTTCCTCCGTCCCCTGAGGGAAGAAATTCGACTGATTTTGTGAAAACACTGAGACACGGACAACCACAGAAGACTGATTGCCAGCAATAAACACTGTCGTCAGCAGCCGCAGTGTTGACTTTTTGTCCAGTAAAAACAGCATACTATAGCAGATAAGATATACATGTTGTATGCAGTTAGTATGTAATATAGAATCGGGACACAGCTAGTCTGGCTCACTGGCAGTGCTGGGATAGAAGCCTGACATCGCAGGATGTCGCTATTGACTTAGACTTTTGACAAAACATTTTTTGCACAAAACATTTCATACTCTGCTATTTTCATGAAGTCCAGTACAACGTAGATGGAGGGCACCGTCGCTGCATCCTGAGCTTAGCCCCGCCCAGGGTGATTGTGATTGGTTTAAAGAAATACAAACAAGCCAAAGTATTTTTTCCTATCCTACAATGAAAACTATGTGTAGCCAGACTATAAGACTATACTCCACAACACTGGTTCCCAACTAGGGGTCCCTAAAGCTTCATGGAGGGTCGCAAGGCCTTCTTGATTTTAAGCTTTATATTTATTTATATATATATATATACACACACACACACACACACACACACACACACACACACACAGTCGGCCTATATCTCAGCATTTCAAGAAAACTATATGAAATTGTTATTTTTAAAGTTTAGATTATTATTTAAGATAATAATAATCTCATAATTACTAGATAAGTGTCAAATTTTTTTTCTTTTGTGAATGCAATGCACTTCCGTTGATATGGGGTCTCCCCGAGGAAATGTTGATGTTGATGTCAAAACACTTAATTTCCTGCATTCTGGTGAATTTTTATGCACCAATTTGTGCCTTTTGCTTCATTCATGTTTTTATTGGGGGGGGGGGGGACAAATGCACCCATTCTAAATATTGAGGGGGACGTGTCCCCTGCATCCCCTCCTGAAATCCACGCCTATAGCGTCCAGTCTCCCTCCATGCCACTGCGCAGTGCACACGGAGCCCCCCCCTCCCCGCTCACAAGCCGGCAAAAGTCCACCGGACGACACGAAGCAACGGGTGCCGTTCATCTGTACTGCCCACGCTGCTGTGACACACAGCTGTTTGAAAATCGTCAATGTTTCCCATTAAACACAATACGATGTTTTTTCTCTCCTGATAGCAATTTGATAAACTCAGAAATCTGACGATACAAAGTACATATCAGTGCTCTTTTTCCTCAATTTAAAATCTGGAACTCATAGGAATGATTCTTACGTAAGGTTACATAAGTGTAACTTTATATTTCTTCTTAATTATAACTGGAGACGTCCATACATCATCATTATTTTTAGGCATGTGCATATTTTAATTATATTCTTCTAGTCAGTTCATGAGATTGGGCCCTATAAACTGGCTGTGACTGAGTGTAGATGACTGAAACATTGACATAGACAAAGAAAGTATATTTAATGTTGATCGCTTATATCTGGCTGATACTAAACTGCAGTACTGGTGCTGATACCAACGTTTTCACCTCTCAGGATCCACACTGTATTTAAGCCTCAACCAAAAATCATGTCCTGTTGATGTAACGTAGTTAAAGCTACATTCGAGCATGCATCACTGCACCTGAGGTATTGTTAATTAGCTGGCTGCGTGCTCCCTTAAAGCACTCCCAAACACTGCTGCTGTGAAAACAAATCCTCAGTTACTATATTACGTTTTCAAGTGAACTTAAAAAAACACTTCTCCTCTATGCAGCCAAATCATGACCTATCACCTTGCAGTACTATCTACAGTATATATACACACTATATACTTTCCATTATTTACTTTTCCTCCTTGAAGCAGACTGTTACTTAACACTGTTACTCAACCTCAGCTGAATGTGCACACGAAACAAAGTCAGCTGTTCTGTCCTCAAAGTCTTAAGACACTCATTACACTGACGAGATGCTGGGTCAGAATATGGATTTGGTGTTCAGACGGTAAAATTAATCTACCCTGAGCCTCAATTGTCCAGGCTAAAATGCACAGGAGAGTGTGTCGCTGGAAATGTTGACTTGATAGATTTTTGGGGCAAACTTGTAGGTCACGGTGGAAGGATCTGCTTGAGTGCATCTCGTGTGCTTTGGCCCAGTTTGTCAGGAAACTTTACTGTGAAGTCCAGGATCATGTCGCCCCTCTTCTCGGGGCACTTGGATAGAGGGAGCCCTTCTCCAGAAATTCGCTTTTTCATTCCAGGTTTGACAACGTCTCTGGAGGTCACAGTGATGGTCCGGCCGTCAAGTGTCGGGGCGTTGACTGTGCACCCACACAACGCCTAGAGAGAGAGACAGAGAGAGAATGGATAATAATCAGTATAGATAGTCAAAATATTATTGAAACAAGCGATATATTTTTTTAACCTGACACCGTCAGATGGTTATTTCACAGTCCCATCTGCAAAGCCATCATTAGAAACCGTTTGGAAAAGGACAGTCACTTTGAGAAAATACCTGGCAGGTGGTTGGACGAACAATCTGTCTATCAAACTTGTGCCAGTCAGGAGAAGTGCATGAATTCTCCAGTTCTGATAGAACCGATGCTAATGTGGTATCGCAGCATCTATGCAGAGCCGCCGTTGTTTTGAGTCAGTTGCGCAGCTCACACTAGGTTTGAATTATTTAAAAAAAAAAATCTAATTGTAGTCATTTTGACTGATATTTCAATTGTGATACGATTTGCGATATTAGAGGGAATGATAATTTTTACATCATTATTCTCATCGTTTCTCATTGTTTTTTTTAAGTCATGTAGAATAGAATATGATGTGTGGGCCAGGACATCTCTGCAATATTTAATACTTTTTTATTTTATTTCGACACACATTTCACCTTTCACAAATATTGTGCCTCCTCCAATTTGAAAATTGCAGTAGGCCATATTGCGATTTTGATAAAATTTCGATTAAAAGCTCCTCACAGGATGCTGATTAGTCCAGTCAGAACTTGACTTGTACTGGAGCCTGGCAAGATGGATTTATGCGATTGCGTGATCGTGTGATATTGCGGGAAATCCAGCTGCCATGCAAGGTAAATATTTTTTGTGTGTATCAAAAGAAAAATGAATGTCTGATATTTGCTGAGTGGTCACTTACTTCTCTGAGTGATATTTTTGCAGGATAGATTATATCTGAGCCCTCTCTTCTGAATACCGGGTGGGGTTTATCTTTAACTACAAACACCACGTCTGCAGGAATGTTGCTGGGAGTTTCATCTCCCTCCTTGGGAAAGGTGATTTTCGTTCCCTCCTTCCAGCCGCGCTTGATGTCGACTGTTAAAATCTTGTCTTCGTTACGCATGGTGCAGCCGTCCGGGTTCAGTCTCTTGCGGGAAATCTTCATTTTTTTGGTGCAGCCCGAGAAGACCTCCTCGAGGCTCACCTTCAGCTCGTGCATCACTGGGGGGTCCTTCTTCTTCTCGTGTGCTCTGTGAGGGCCTCCCGGGTGGGATTTAAAGGATCTGTGAAACCCACCCATGCCACCCATTCTTCCCATGCCGAATGGCGCAAAGGGGTCGTTGATGTCCATTTCATCCTCTCCATTTTGGGTGAAGAAATGATCAAAAGGGCTACGGCCACCGAAGAACTCGGCGAACATTGCATGAGGGTCTCCGTGGAAGGTGTAGTTGTAGCTTTGACCGCTGTGTCCTCCACCTCCACCACCTGCTGAACCCTTTAATCCTAAAGAGGAAGAAGATGTAGAAAAACATCAGAGCACAAAAGGAAATGGAGCTTAAATTATATATACAAGAATGATCAATATACCTGTCTATATTTAGAGCTGCAAACATTAGTTAGCTAATTGATTAATCGATCGACAGAAAAATAATCAGCAACTATTTTGATAATCGATTAATTGTTAAAGTAATTTTTCATGCAAAAATGGCATAAAATGCTGCCGAGATTTCATGCTTTTCTCTGTTTTATAATCATATTAAACTTAATATCTTTGGGTTTTGGACTAACAAAACAAGACATTTAAAAGACATTACCATGGACGTTTCACTATTTTCTGATATTTTATAGAACAAACGATTAATCGAGAAAATAATCGGCAGATTAATCGATAATGAAAATAATCGTTAGTTGCAGCCCTATGTATATTGCATGTTAGAAGTGTGTTTGTGGTAATTTAGAAACAGTGTCACCATAACATAGTTTGTCCACAATTCTCTAATAACTAAATATAAGAGATTGTTAACAAAAATTGTGTTTATGTTAAAAAAAAAAAATAATATCGGATGGCACAATGTTATCAGACTTTTGAAACTCTTTAAAAATATGAATTTGCTTCAATAAATCCAGTATCGGTCAGGCTAGTAGGTAAGTATCTGCAGAAAGATAATCATCATCATAATTACTAAAAGCTTTCACAAATAAACCAATTAAGTTTGTAAGTAAATTATTTAAATAACGAGTTGACAGTGGAGAAATCAGTTTTTGTCATCAATCAAGTAAAAAAATAAAAATAAAAACTAAAATATTGCTGATGTCAAGTTAGGACTTATACTAACCTATCATTATTTTTTACCAGTAAATTATTATTCCCCACAAAAAAATATGATTAAAATATTAATTAGTTGCAAGACTAGTAATGGTCATGCTACTAGGGATGCAATTTAAAGTTAAGGTATACACTTAGTCCGTGTTTTTTGCTTTTTAACGCCTAATAGTCCGATATTTGTCTTTGTCTCTGCCCATAAGAACACAGACAGTAACATGACAGTCTAAAGGCACAGACCAGTGCATTTTTGAGCTGGTTAATCCAGAATTATCATTCCAGTGACAGACTGACAGGGCAGGCAAGAACTCGTTGTTTCCAGTAGGTTCTCCAGCCACTACACCTATTGTACACACACACACCTCCTCATTGTGTGGTGTAGAAAGATGCCAGAAACGGCAATGACCGATTAGGAGGATGCAACTACATCTAACAGACCCAGAAAGTGCAAATGCATGGTTTGTTTAAGATTATACACGACAAGTATGAGAATAGTAACGTTAGTGGCCCAAACTACAACACCACATGCAAGTTGTGGGGAGTTCAGTTACCTTCTTCTCCAAAGCGATCATAAATGTCCTTTTTCTTGGCATCACTGAGGACATCATAGGCTTCAGCAATCTCCTTGAATTTATCTTCTGCTCCGGGAGACTTGTTTTTGTCGGGATGATAGCGCAGGGCCTGTTTTCTGTACGCCTTTTTTATTTCTTCTTCGGAGGCACCTTTGGCGATTCCTAGCACTTTGTAGTAATCTTTACCCATGTCAGCAACCGGTCACGTCTTCTTCCACTTCATAAAAACATCGTCAGCGCAGACGCTTCAGTTTCTGCTCGGTGCCAACGACACATCCAGCATGTCCCGTGTGCGGGCCAGGTTAACGGGCTGTCACTGCTGCGGACAATTAGCTGGCTAGCTAACTGTCGAGGTTAGCTTCCCTCGCTTGTCACAGTCCGTAGACAACTTCGCTGAGACGAGGAGAGAAAATGTCACCTAGCTTAAACCGCACGACATAAAACAACGTATTCACGCAGGAGTGTCCGCCGAGCTGAAAACCGTGCGAGGAAACTTCTGGAAGAAGCTGGTGCTGCTGCTGATATGTGTCATCAGTATCGCTACCAAGCCGAGAGGATTTACTGCCAACAACTTCCGGTTTTGCTTGAAGAATCGCTCAGATCTGTCTTTAAATTAAAAGACTGAAACGCATACACTTAGCAGCAGCTCCTCTGAATAAAACACGCCTTGTTGGATATAATTGGAATAAATTAATTGCTTTTCATCAGCCATAGGCCCTTTTAGTAAAAATAAATAAATAAAAAACACTTTTTAATTTGAGTACGCATGCGCAGGTGCTTTCGTTCCATACTGAAATCAGCATGGTTCTACATTTGCTTAAGTACTGTAGCCTACTTAAGTACAATCTTGGGGTACTTGTACTTTACGTTTCCATTTTACGCTAGGCTACTTTCTACTTCTCCACAATATTTTGGAGGCAAACATTGTAGGCCTACTAGGGTACTTTTTACTCCACTACATTTATTTGACAGCTTTAGTCACTAGTTACTATAGTTTGCAGATTCATATTATTAATAGAAAAAATATAAATAAATTGGGATGTAATAGTATAGGTTAAGCTACTCAGCACAAATTGAAATTAGCTCCACCTTTCCAACATTAAAGTGATTTACAAATTAATACACCACTAATTATGATCCAGTAATATATTATGCTTCTGGAATGTGTCATGCTGCATAATGAGTACTCTTACTTTTGGTACTTTAAGTATATTTTTATGCTAACACTTTTGTATTTTATTTTAATAATTTGAATGCAGGACGTTTACAGTATTTTCACTGTATATTGCTACTTTTACTGAAGTAAAATATCTGAGTAGGGCCTACTTCTTCCACCTCTGGAAATAAGGTAGGTATACTAGCTAAAAGTATTGCATTCCAACACAATGGTCCTGCAAAATATTACATAACAACAACTCTGGCAACTGTGTGAATGCTGACACACAAGTAATTTGACTCTTGTGCCCAGTGGCTCTCTGGGTACACACGTAATACAAGTACACTGGAAGGAATATAGATGTAAGACACAAAGCTAAACAAAAACTTACAGCTAGGCTTGAAAATATATATGTGCAAACGTACAGTACTGTCTATACAAGATTGTGAACTGCAGGGTAGTGGTATGGTCGGTACTATATGTACTAGTGCATGGCAGTGCGAGGTATGCTGGAATAAATATTGTATCGCTAATATAAAGAGGTAGTTCATGCGGATCTGTTAATGGAAATATAGAACATACAATCTGCTTAGTAAAGGGATTTCATGTGCATGTCAGTGTCAGTGTGTATAAATAATTTGTGAGTGCAGTGAAGTGGTTTGGTGTTGCAGGATTATTGCACATTGCTCTGAGACCTCAGGCAGCTACACCAACTCTTCATGGCTGTGTTGGTTTGTGGAAAGAAACTGCCCATAGTTGTTTACTGGTTGTACTGGTTGTAAAGTGGTCTGTAGCGCCCACCAGAGGGGGCAAGTGTGAGGGGTGTGCAATGATTTACCCAGCCTGTTTCCTGACTCAGGAGGTGGACAAGTGCTGGAGGGTGGGCAGGTAGGCATCAACGATCCTTTCTTTAAACTCCCAAATTTGCACAATGGTCAAATCAACAACTTTTGGACACAATTTCAACAAAAAAACCCAAAAAGCTTCACATAGTAATGATGTCTGTTGCAGGTCTATTGTGCTGTTACTGTGTCCACCAGCTGCAGTTCGCAGAGGGGAAAACAAAGGTTCTGTTAAACTGATGAAGTTACAGTATATGAATCTGAATCAGAATGATAATTAGTTTTTATCCTTATTGAATACCACACAAAAGAAAATCCCAAAGCAAATTAAGAGATAAGAATCCAAAGATAATTTTGAACCCCCCATTCAAATGTTCTGTTAATGTCAAATCTTCAGTTACATTGGGAATAAGGGAGTATTTTAAGAATATGAATGTGACAATGTATCTACAAGAGAGTAAAAATGACTGACAGTCTGAGGATAAGTGATCCCATGGAGTCCCATGTCACAGCATTCCTCTTACATCAGATCTACCACGTTTGAAAAAGTAGTAGGTCCAGCATATGTTTGAGATTATTTTTTTCCATACATTGTTGTCTTTCTGATCAAAAGGATTAGGTTTAGCGCAGTCATTTTTCTGATACGAGACTCAAAAACCAATCTTGGAATGCAAACAGTGAGGAGCCGCTGCCTTGCTGGCTCCGACTGCTCCTTCCTCCTGCCTCCTGCTGCTTATAAATAGACCACAGAATATAGATATGCAGTTGGCTACAGTATGTGTGCGATGATCAGTTGACCCTGTGTGACGAAAGGCATCTTTGATCTTTCTCCCAATCAGCATTTTCTTCGTCCCTCCTCCCACCACAAACTTCCTTGAAGTATTTTAGAAAAGATGTCGTTCATTCGGCACACAATCCTTGAACCACACACACACACGCACACGCACACACACACACACACACACACACACATACACACACACCACACACACACAGGCCCTGAAATAAACCTGTCTGTCTTTGTCATAGTAGAGGTCAGAAAGAGGAAAGAATACCAGGTGGTCTAGGGGAGTTTGGGGGGGGGGGGCGGCGGTTGGCATGTGGAGGTCTTTCATCCCGTGGATCAGGCTTTTAATGGGGCCTCGTCACTGTGTAACCAAGCGAGGAGCAGAGCAGAGAGGAGATGTGTCTTATAGGTCTAATGAGAGCACATTGGCATCTGACACTGGGTAGGGCTGTATGTGGCTGCCCAAGGTTACCAAGCCGGTGCAGAGCAAATCAGGAGACTTATATTTAGCCTTGCAAATGGCGCGCAATGGATTATGTCTTGGGGCTCTCCGGTTTCGTCTTCAGTGCGTTTTGCAGCATGAAGGGGGGCTGTGGATCATGAAGAGGTTGCTTATTCAGGTGAGGAGCAGGTCTGCTTCATGTTCTTAGACCAGCTCGACTTCCACTTCTTCTTCTTCTTCTTCTTCCCTGCTCGCTTTGCCTCCACTCTCTCACACACGTCTTCTTCTCTTGGTCATACTCTTGGTCTTCTGGAGGTAGAAGGCTATTCAGAGAGTCCAAAAGAAGACACCAGAGAAGACACGCTTGAGTTGGATTGACAGTTGCGTTGAGTTGCTTCTCATATACCGGCAGCAGAGGACAACCACAGTGTGTGACTGGACATATCACAGATTATTTCACCAGGCTATACTGAGATTTGGGATTAAAACAGGTTTATCATGGATGTACTCGCCTTAGAGGCAAAGACTGGAGGGAATGGAGCAGAACCCGAGAAGAAGTCTTCAGCGAGGCCAAAACCGAAACCTCCCAAAAAGGCCAAAAGGATTGTTTACTTTGAGGTGGAGATCGTGGATTTAAAGACTAAAGAGAAACTGCTGCTGCTGGACAAGGTGGGTCAGGAAGATGGAGGGTTTCTGATTACGCTCGCCTTTTATATCAAGCATAATGATTTTAGAAGACTGGTAATACTTGCTTTAAGTAGTGCATGATGATCACAGATGTTTAAGTCCTATACAAAAGGCACAAAGAGAGCTCGAGAACTTGCACGCCACAGATTTTATGATCAATTACTACAGTTTATCACCTCCCATGAATTAAACTTGTCTGTTCTAAAAGTAGCACAAGCAGGGATCACTTTGCAGTGAAGTCAAGAGGAAACATGTTTGTTTCAGCTCAAGAACTACAGGGTCATCGCTGCGAGCAGACTACGGGTAATTTTACAGATAATCATCTACTTTACTGGCAGCCCGGTCAAGTGCAGCCATTATCGGTTACGTTTCTATTGAGCGAGGGCTGCAGTTAGGAGGTGAGAATTCCCTCTTCGTCTGGCAGGAATTTTCTGTTCCAGCTACAGTACGTGCCTCTGCTGCACTGGGCCAACAGGCAGCACACACAATTAGCAGCTTGTATAAATGTGCAGAGTCGTGTGAAAAAACGTGAGGGATCATATTGCAGATGGCAAAATGCAAGTGTGACAAATTTCAAAAGACTTGAAATCTTCTGCAGTGAAGATATTTTGTATTTTTAGTACGCATGTCTTGTAAATTGACTTGTAAATGTCAACATGACACACTAATAATACTATCTCAAGTATGGTTTATTTTTACATTTTGATTGCAGGTGGAGCCAACTGCCACTGTTTTGGATATTAAAGCTTTGTTTCACAAATCATGTGAGTAAGTTTAAGAAAAATACATTTTCTATTTATTCCTATCTTCATTTTTAATAGATAATATCTCAAGCATGCAGGACTAAAATTCCTCTCCATTTCAACAGATCCAAATAGGTATCCAGCCAGACAATCCCTGCGTTTGGATCCAAGTGCGTTCTGCTTTTTACAATAAATTCTGCATTTATCCAACTATTGTGATGTTGCCTGCTCTTAACTCGACTGTCGTGTTTTTCAGAGGCTAAGTGTCTCAGGGATGAGGAAATTCTGCAGACACTTCCTGTGGGAACCACGGCCATCTTTTACTTCAGTGACCTCGGACCCCAGCTCACATGGGGAACCGTGAGTCCACACGTGCACAGACACATAATATTTTAGCCCGGACGCCAGACGAATCTGCTGAGCTCATGTTTCATTTCCTCTTGCAGAGAGGTCTGGCCATTCTCCCATTCAAACAGATTTCCAATCGACTACAACCTAGTAGAGCCAATCACAACCATTTATCTCATATGAGGCGGGTTTAAGATGATGATTGACAGAGGAGCGCCCATGGATGTGTGAGGCATTTTTGTAAACAACCAAGATGGCTGCCGCTGATGCGGAACGTTTAGCTGTAAAATGATAAAGTTTGTGACCCAGCCGCCATGTTGAATACAGTCCAGACAAAACCAAGCACTGGCCGGAGCAAACCGCTCATGAAATTCAGATCAAACTGTCAAACTAGACAGTACTGATCAAATATGAATTACTGAGTTACTGTATTGCCTGTTTCTCTTACTGTTTAGCTGTAATTTGAGAAAGTTTGTGACAAGGCCGCCATTTTTTCAACTGCTTCAAAACAGACCAAGCACCGCTCCAACGTGCATGTGCATTGCTCTGATTGGTTGTAGGTCATGTTTTGTGACTCTGATCAGTTGTAGGTCTATCCAACTGCGTCCAGAGGTATTTTGGTCTGCGAGGTTGATAACGCCCCTTGGTAATAGAAAATAAACTGAAAGGTTCCAGACTAATACGCACTAACGTCTGTTAGTCTGGCGATGCCAGGTTAACAATATTTAGGACCATACAGAGGTGTTGCATGTTTTAGCCGATTAATGAAAAGTCATGCATGCTTTACATTACTGTAAGCTATTTTATAAAGTACACTATACAGCATGTTTTTAGATTGATTCCCACCTTCCTTTGGCATCCCGTGATAAAAATCAACTTGCCAAGATTTAAAGATGGTAATTCAGTTTTGAATATGTTTAGAAAGAATCTATTGGATGCTCCAGCATTCAAGATCTGATTCACTGAACAGCAACCTTTTTTAATGCAAGAAATTACTAAATTCACATGGTCCTTTTCAAGTCTTGTCCTCTGGATATGTGTGTGTGTGTGTGTCTCTCATGAATGCAACATTTTTCATCAGCCAGGAAAAGAGCCTTGCTTTGCATAATGGTCTGCAACCATTTGTACTTAATAGACTGAACCACTGGTATGGCCTTTTAAGATTCTTGTACTTTAAATATAAACAGACACTTTCTCACCCACTCAATAACTCTTGAATATAAATATCAACCCACAGTGACAGATAGAGGTGATTTGCTGTGGTTCGTTTTTCTCTCACCTCCTCCTGGACTGCCTGTCCTCTGTCCGGGGACATATAATCTCACGGCCCCATTTCTCCCAAAGGTGTTTATCCCCCTGACCTCTCACTTCCCTTTCACTGCGCCTCTTTACTCACCCTTGCCCGCCCGGTCTTCACATTCCCTGTCCTTACCAACCCGGACACATCCCCCCCTGCACCCTGCCAGGCTGCAGACTGGTGCCACTGTGGGTGCGGGTGCATGAAGTGCCCCAGCAGAGATCACCAGTAGCTACTGGTCAGACACGCTGAGCCAGGGCTCTGCTCGAGCTGCTGATTCAGGGATCGGTTTCACTGTCAGCTGTGCTGATACGCTTGATCATATCATTTGTGGAAAGCTGGTATTACAAGCTGTCTCATTTGCTCCGTGGGCATTGGGGACATGTTGAATACTTGTTATTGTTACACTGAATGGTTGTAGAAGTAGATGGACTGTTTGGATTTGTCAAGTGGGTTATTAGAGAAGCCACGCAGAGCCACTGGTGTCAGTTGCACACGCTCCCTTTGGCAGATTGACAGTGCTGCTCTAACAGGGAGAAAATATTTTAATTCCACCGGTTAGCAGTCGCAGAGGAGTATTCAGATCTTCTACTTAAGTATCAGTAGCAATACCACAGTGTAGAAATACTCTGTTACAAGTAAAAGTCATGCATTCAAAATGTTACTCCAGTAAAAGTACAAAAGTATCAAAAATATACTTAAAGTACCCAAAGTAAAAGTACTCATTATGTAGGACATGTAAAAATGTAAAAATGTTAAATCGATATGGCAATATCGATACCAATGCTGTATATATTTGCATTTATCTGGGATTAGAAACAGAATCTTACATTTTCTTTCCTTGATCTTTGTGAGCCTGAATTTTAAGTGTTTTAAGCACATGCATCTGGTTGCAAACCAAGAAAAACAAAATTGAAAGCATTTCTGTCTTTTTTTGTTGTTGCTGACTTCAGGTGTTCCTGGCGGAGTGTGTCGGTCCACTGGTCATCTACTTAATGTTCTACTTTCACCTTCCCTTCATCTACTCTCCGAAATATGACTTCACCAGCAGCAAGCACTGGGTCGTACAGTGAGTGTCAGCTTTCTAATGTTTTTGGGGATCTGTTGCGATGTTGCTGCAGTGTATCACACAATCCCAGGCTTTGCACGGATGCCCCCCCCCCCTCAACATGACAAACACTAGTGAAGCATATTGCTATGGTGACACTGAGACGGGGCCAAGTGTAATGGAGTGCAGCGAGGCAATGTATTAACCACAGCTAAATATGTAAGTGTGTGTGTCCTGTTGCAGCCTGGCCTGCATGTGTCACTCCTTCCACTACATCAAGAGGATCCTGGAGACGCTGTTTATCCACCGTATCTCCCATGGGACCATGCCTCTCAGAAACATATTTAAGGTGAGCGAGCTGACCTTTGAATGTGATGTACTGTATATTATTATTTTGTGCTGTGTCTTTATTCTCAGAAATATGAACCAACTCTATGTGGAGCCTTATCTTGACAGTATGACTTATTATAGTCTCTCCCTCTATTCCAGAACTGTGGCTATTACTGGTGCACTGCAGCTTGGATGGCGTACTACATTAACCACCCTCTCTACACCACACCCTGTAAGTGCAGACCACTGCAATTCTCACGTTGGCTGCATCTGAAATGCCATACTATGCGCTACATACACAATAGGTATACTATCGTTCAGCATACTTCTGTGTATGCAAACTATGCACTGATCTGTAATTACCGCGTGAGCCTCCTTGCCGGATGTAACCATGGTAACCCGTGCCAACCTCAGCTCTATACGTCGTTGCCAGATAATACTTAAATTACTGAAAAAATGGTAAGCAGCTAATCCAACGGTCGCAGGTGATTTTTAATCTGTAGGAATTTAAATTGTAAATCGTTATTGGCGTTACAGAGCTGCCTCGGTCGCTGTCTGTGTGTCTGTTATGAACGTTGTCATCACTACCGCACTGCATTGTGGGATATTTATGCCGATGTAGTGTCCAGTGTTGCATACTGTAATATTTCACCGGAAATAGTACGCACATTGCGTACAATTAGTTTCATGCTAAGGTTTTGGACATACTAAAAAATCTCACATCCTGTTTTAGCATGTTACATGGCATGTTAGTATGGAATTTTGGACACAACCTTTAACTTATCAGACGTTGACTTCCATCTTAATCCATTTTTCTGACAGTTTACGGGCAGCAGCAGGTGAATGCAGGACTTTATATTTTCTTGGTAAGTTTGAGATCTGTTTAGTTGTATATTTATGGTGCAGTAAATTAATCTATCTATTGTTATGTAGATGATCATCTGTGGATGTCTTTATTCCCACAGTTCTGTCAAGTAGGGAATTTTTCTATCCATGTTGCTCTTCGTAACCTCAAACCACCAGGTGAGCATTTTCTAACAAGGCACACAGTGTTAGCATTCTATTTTTTTTTTTAACAGCCAACAGTATGGGGCAATACAATGTGTTATTTGTTTTTCCCATCATCCCAGGTTCAAAAGTCAAGAAGATTCCTTACCCAACGAAAAATCCCTTCACATGGATGTTTTGGCTGGTCTCTTGTCCGAACTACACATATGAGGTAAGCAGAAGTCCACTCAATACTGTCTGCAAAAAACAAAAAGGAAATGTTATCCTAAAAAGACTATAACTTTGGTAGATATTCACTTGATTTGACTAACTCAGACTGCTGACATTTCACAATAGCTTAACCCTCATCCTACCAACATTTAACATACAGGGACTACAAACTGGGGACCCGCCCACCACCGCTGCCATAGTTACGCTATAGAATGCCCCAACCACAAGTTGACTTGATTGGTTCCTTAGACATATGATGTCATAAAACCTGGCTGTCTGGGGATTGTTGGTACACTGCAGTTTCAGGGCAGAAATGCTCAGCCATGGTGTTGACTGCTCATTTCACTCATGATATGTCTTGTAACAAATGTAAAAAAAACATCATACAGACATGTTAACATGGTTAAAAACTTGATTTTCACGGGAGGTGCTCTTTAAGACAGACTACACAAATTCTGACCCTATCCTTTAAATGTTAAATTATAATTTGTTTTGTCAATTTTCTACTTCTTCATGATGAAGAATCTATTCGTAAGGCAAGAGATTTTTGTCTCTTGTCAGTTTGGTTATTAGTTGTGTTTTGCAGCGCTCCACATTTCAACACTGAAAGCAACTGTTTTGTGTGTGTGCATGTCTGTGCACTTGTATTTCATCCTGGCAACATAAGATGCACTATTGCTGCCATCTAGTGGTTACGTCCTGCACATGTATCTTCTGTTTGTGTGTAAACTTGTTACTCACAGGTGGGCTCCTGGATTGGCTTCACGGTGATGACCCAGTGTGTGCCCGTGGCTTTCTTCACCATCGTGGCCTTCATTCAGATGACTATTTGGGCCAAAGGCAAACACGGCAGCTACTTAAAGGAGTTCAGAGAGTACCCGACCCTGCGCTCCTCCATACTCCCCTTCGTCCTGTAGAGAGCCTGGCAGAGAAAACAACAGTTGCTACCCACATCCACCCCCCCTCACTGGTCGGGTCCATCCACTGGATGTCAGAAAGCGTGTGCTGAGGTCAACAGCATGGATGGATTTTGGTCATATGGACTCCATGTAACGTTTTCTTACATGTCACTCCATAACAAGGAGTGGCTGTTGGACTGGTGGATGCAGGACTATTAGAGGCAAAGGAAGCCATCAGAGTTAAATGCAGCAAAGTCTTAATTTAATGTTGTTTGTGATCTTGAAGAGGATGGAAAAAAATATTTTGCTACTTTGGTAAGTTGTAACATGTTTGATTGAGAGTGCTGTTTAGTTTTTTAGGGGAAAACAATCACATTATTTTCGTAGCTTTTGGCAACCGATCAGTGAAGTTTCCCACAGAGCTGGGAAACAAATCTGCATTATCAAAAAAAGTGTGCAGCCTGGAGCTGACAACTGTGTGTGGCCTCATGCAGTGTTCTACTCATCCTTTACACAACGGTACTGCTATCTGGATTAGAAATTGTATGCCTTTTTGTCTGTACATGGGAGTGTATTTCTGGTATAGAAAAAAATAATGGAGAGAAAAACACTGCTGACAGCATAAACATGCACATCCTACAAAAATATACCTCTTACTTACACAATATGATATGATATAGTGAAAAGAAGTGTTCATTTGAAGAAGCAAAAAGAACACATTACAAACCATCATCATAGTGTTTATTATTACATTTATGTGCATTGTCAGCTTTATGCCGATCTTTTATTTTATTTTTGTACTGATCTGAAGAGTTGTGCTGATACAGACTGAAACTTTGTCTGATGGTGCTTTCCAGAATTTAATAAGGACATTAGAAAAACACATCAGAAAAAAATAAGATGAAAACTTGAAAGCCTTGTGATGAGAAAAAAAAAATCCTGTAAGTCATTCTAATCAAACTTTCTCGAAATAACGACTTTGTACCTCAAAATAATGACAAACTTTCTCGAAATAATGACATAGTATCTTAAAATTATGAGAAACTTTCTCAAAATGACAGCATCGCAAAATATGACTTAATATCTCAAAACAATGCCTTAGTAGGAGTTAGTATCTCAAAATGAGAAACTTTCTCAAAATATACTAACTCATTATTTTGAGATACTAGACATTATTTCGAGAAGGTTTCTCATTATAATGCCTTTCAGGATCTTTTTTTCCATCACATTGGTGCAAATGGGCTTCCATACTGAACGCTGAATCGACTGAACCTTCAAATTAAATGAGGAACTTTTGTTTGAGGAGAGCATTCAGTGTCGAGCAGAACTTTTATCTCGAGTGGAAAGTTTGTTTACAATATTTGATTGAGACTCAAGGCAACGCTGACTCACTGAAACATTGTTTTTAGGCAAAAAATGATTGATACAACGAGTGTTATAAAAGAACATTAAGTAACTGAACAGAGAGACACAATCTTTATTTGTGACTCTGGAAGAAGTGTCAATGTCACAGATAAAAAGGGGAGGAGATACACTGGAGATGTAGACTACATCATATGGAATGTTACAATTCAAGAGGCTGGCTTACATTAAAAAGAAACACTGGACAAATTATAAATGGATGATAACACAAAATATTGCATTTGATCGAGATATCTGCTCTGTAAACAGGCATTGAGCAGCTGCATTAAATTTAAAACAATATATTCAGTATTACAATAATATTATTCAAAGTTTATTACTTTATTTTGCTTATGTAGGAAAGCAAATTTCATTACCCGCTGCACATTTCCTGCTTACATCTATCTGCAATTGTTCCCCAAAATGCAACTGTATTAAGTTGGACCACAGTCAGATCTAAATAAGATAGAAAAAGAAAAAAACAACAACAACAAATTGCCTTACCAGCAGGTAGTGGAATATCATATTGGTTATGTCTCTGTGTTACAGAGACACTGAAGACATAATCCAACATCAGCAGCTATTGTCGGCATAAGTCAGGAATCAGACTTTTGATGCAGATATGTAGATAGTCTGACTTCCCCAGCACTTTGATGACATTTAAAAGGAAAACTCACAACGGATGTGCTTTATTTTTATCTGTGTGACTTAACGAAGAGGAATCTGGACTAACAGAGGGTACCGTAACAGATCGAGCCCAGCGAGGATGCAGGGTGAAATTTTCAGAGCCACAGCCAAACCGAACATTTTCTTGTGGACCCAAAACTGTGACAACACTTTGCTCGCAGCACGACGGAGTGCAGCATGTCTCTGTGGGTACATTAGCCCATAGGTGGTCCACTTGGTGCAAGACTCGGTCCCCTTCAATGGCTGCATTCTCCATCTTTTACTCTTCATTGCTCCTCCACTTTAAAACATACTCTCAGCAGTCTATTCCCTGGACAATGCAATCGAACGGCCACATGGGTGAAATGAAAACCACTTGAAAACCATAATGAGAGGTAGGATGACTGTCTTTTCAGTTTCTGGTCATTCTCACAGTGAAAGTTAATTCCACCGCAGCCTTTCCCCCACTCACCCTCTACATATTCTGTATATGAAGGTGGGTGGCAGGATCGAGATGGGAGAGGGCACTGCATGCACGTTTGGGTCAATGCAGCATTGTCTGTCTGTCATGGGAATCACCTCTTCAGAGGTCTTCGTACTCCAGGAAGTGGGTCCTCTGCAGCACCTTCACGTGGCGCTCATAGATTTTGAGGGCGGGGCCGAGTCGGATAGACAAACCGGTCAACACGTCACTGCGCTGCATTAGGAGAAGGGACTTCCCATCAATTTCCTGTTGGGGAGAGCCCAGTTAGCGTCGCCCATAAGGTTCTGAAGGTAAGTTCTGAATGCTTAAAGTTACAATCTCGAAGATCTCCGTTTCATTCTCTTTGGGGGCACCTGTGGCCATAAGTGGCAATTGCAGGTGTGTTCACTTCCCAGAGATCCAAACATACCTCTTTTCCACCAAATTAGCTCTGGTTCTGGCAAACCAGCCTGCGTTTCCACCAGTTTTGAGCAGAACCATTGTAATCAAGGATGTGCCATCAATGGAGGGCGTTGCACAACAGAAGTAAACAGTAGAAGCAAGATGCATTGATTACATGCAAGCTTTTGTTCGGTTATTACAGATTTGTTTTTAACCAGAAAAACCAGCATGGACCAACTATTAATGATAAGAAGATGTAGAAGACTATTACGTGCAAGACTCCATCTTCTCTTTCCAACCTGTAGAATACGACACGCCCACTTCGGTTCACACTTCAGGTCGAAGAAAACCTGCTATTTTTTGGTTCCAGCTGGGAATCAACTTTTCGGGTTGCGAACCAATTTATTTTTGGTTGAAATGCTCCGAACGGTTCAAAATGAGGTGCACGAACCGGAACAGAACCCGTTCCATGTTGGTGGAAAAGGGATAACCGTGTGGCCTTGTATTGATTTTTCTGGGGAATGTCACTACAGATAGGTTTGTAAAACTACAAATGTAAGGGCTTTCATCAGCGGGCCATAGACTCAGTCACCATTGTGTTACCTCACTCAGTGATAGATAGTGACTTAACAGACATTTATTTAAAAGAAAATCTTCGAGATTATTACTTTAACATATTTTGATGTAACTAATGTAATGTAATTTTTAAATGGCCAGCAGGACACACCATGTAGAAAGTTAAATTGTTGAAACCCTAAAATTATGTTTTTAAAAGTATCTGAAGTTCTTTTCTAGCAGCCTCTCCCACACAGCTTGGTGTACACAAATAAATGGATACTGGTCACAGCATATGCTACTTTTGGACTGTGCAACACACTTAATATTAACTGCCTCTAAAAAACGCACTGGGTGATGGGGTATGTGTGGTTTTCAGTGTACATATAGCGCCCTCTGTGGCAGTTTTGCGGTGGTGCACTCACTGACCTGTGTTCGAAACGCCACCGCCTGCTCTGGAAAGCCTGCAGCTGAGAAGTAACTGGCCACATCTGCCACAGTCCACTGCATTAAGTTCTGGCTCATCTTCTCCTTCTTCACAGAGCTGGAGGAAGATCAGACAGAAAGGAGTGAGACACATGACCACAGGGTGACCTTTCTTCAGCAGGTAATGTCTCATTTTGTTGTTGTTTTTTTTTCCAAGCCTTTAGGTGACCTTCTGTGCGGTCAGTAATTATTTACACAAGTTTGTGCCTCAG
Organism: Heterobranchus longifilis; assembly: GCA_028570985.1. Taxonomy (NCBI): domain Eukaryota; kingdom Metazoa; phylum Chordata; class Actinopteri; order Siluriformes; family Clariidae; genus Heterobranchus; species Heterobranchus longifilis. The sequence goes on from JAOVVB010142591.1 coordinate 19,246, forward strand.
AAATATGTAGATTAATTATTCAAGACAATAACTGAAAAATAAAAGTCAAGACTGAAAGAGGGGACACGGTCTTAGGAATTTGCTAAAATGCATTTCTAAGTGGAGACTTGTTTAAAAACAGGATACTCACACTTCATCGCCTTTACTGCCATTCAGAAGACTGTCTGCTGCTGCTGTGAAGGACGATATATCGATCTTGTTCTTGAATGTACCTGTGAACAAAGTGGAAGCGCAATGATTAGTCCTGGAAATATTACCACAGTGAAACGCTCATTTAAAGGATATCATGACACGCTCTGGGAGAAACCTTGACTGCAGCATTTCTTTAATTGCTAAAACACAATGCAGAGTTGATTTCACTGGTTTCTATTAAAGTGACAGTTTGACAACATGTGGGAGAAAACACTTCAGTATTCTGCCTTGTCCTAGAAAGTAAGAACACAACAGTGGCAATTAACTAACGTTTTCTTGGAGTCAAAATCAGCTGCGCTTGTTAGTTTCACATCAAAAGTCATCATGCCTCTTATTTCTTGCCATGAACGGCGATGGGAAATGGGCAATTTAATGGGAGCTCAGTTCATATGACTCACTACGGGAGCAAAGAGAAGGGTGCATATGAGAACCATTGTTTTAACTATAGAAATAGAATGAGAGTAGAATGGACATTCTCATTCAAATCAACATAGCAGGACGGTCAGAGTGGCGGCCGCATTTTTGTGCGTACCTTTGCCATCGCAGCCATTGTAACAGGCTAACTTCTGTGTAAACTGGTGGACTCACTGAGGTGAGGTTTTACAGTAATGGCCAAACAAGCAGTGGAGTAGTACAAAGCATGGAGGAGAGCCAGATTAAATGAGGTCCATTTATCCGGTCCCTCTGCCTCCCCGCCTCTAGGAGACTACATTGCTGAGAGGAGAGCGGACGGCCGCTCCAGAGACGGACAAGCTAGCTAACTAACTCCTCAGCCATCTGTCTCCGGAACTGCCATCCGCTCTCCTCCTCCTAGCCAAATACTCTGCGACACACTTTACGGCCCCACTGACGTGTGCTGTCACCATAACAACACAGAACTGAAGAAAACTGTGCACATCTATTTCATGAGACAGGTGCGTGGGACAGGGACGGACAGAAAAGCAGAAAAGAAACATTTATTTGCAGCATTTCGGCACTAGACCTTCATCAGGCAAATAGCGTGTGACATAGAGAAGTCGTCTTAAATAGGGAGTGGCTATTTCAATCACATACCCCACGTGCAATGAGACAAAAACATCAATTATCAATATAATCATATAATCGGCTCAGATATAATAGAGCTAAAAAAAGTGCAGCATTCTGTAAGTACAAATAGATGACCCATACCATAACAACTAACAGCAATTGCCAATTTATTTTGTGCCAGTCGAATGACCACAGCAAACAGTTCTACTCTGATTCTATTTCTATGGTTCTGACTTTTTCCAATTCTGCAAGAATGTGTAATGCTGGAGTTTTAAATGTGCAGCTTCATATCCTTGACTTGACTTGTGATGTTGAACAAACTGCAGCAGAGTTGTGATGAAATGAGAGTGATGCTTTTTCCATGGTACTGGTATGCCACGCTGAGGCCTCTACTGTCACGGTACAGCATGTTTTTCCATTAGAGTTTGTTCACGGTTCAGTACAGTGAATGAGTGTTGATACAGCACCCTTGCTATACAGTACCAGCCCACTGTCACAAGATGCTGGCACCACTGTCTTCGTGCATGTGATGCATGACAGGGACGAAGCCCTCATTTTTAGGTGAGTAGCCAAACCTTATGTAGAGTATCAGGGTTCCCAATCTTTTTAAGAAATCATTTTCCAGGACCTTTCCAGGAGTTTTGAGCTTACTTGCTCACAAACGGTCATATTATTACGCTCGTGACTTACTATTAAGTTAAATATTTACTTAATTAAATATTGACTTGACGCTGAAAAGATCGCTGCAAGTTTCTTATTAGCATGGAAGATTACAAAAACAGGATTAAGGACTATTTGACCACTGAATGCACATTACTCACGTTGATGTAATTTGCCATTTTATCGTATATTGTTTGTTTCTAATCTGAAACGTTTTATGCTGCTGTCTTGGCCTAGACTTCCTTCTAAAAGAGATTCTGAATCTCAGTGGGAATATTCCTGGTTAAATAAAGGTTAATGAAAATTAAAAAGTCCAGTTTCAAACAAAATGTGCACCTAGGTTTACGTAGGCGTTCTGGGTGAGGGGCTAAAATACAATGACAATTTTTCAGGATAACATATATTATTTCCAGGATATTTTGGTCATTTTAATCAATGTCCAGGTGTTTCCATGACTGGAAAACTAGTCTCTAAATTTCCAGATTTTCCAGGACGTGTGGGAACACTAGATGCCATGGTACTTGTGCAGTGTTAAAAAGCATTTTAATGTTGTTTATTTCTGTTATGTTAGTTATTTGCTTGAAGGTCTCTTGGTAATATCTCACAAAGTAGGGGAAATTTATAACCACTTCCCATGCATTAAAAGCCAGAAAGTCACATTTCAGAATTTTCAACAAATAAACAGACTCTGTGGGCATACGTACCACTGCAAACACAACAAATTGTACTTGTTGGTATACGCAAACAAGCTGGAGGACACTCTACTGGGAACCAAACAATATGTTTATGTTGCCTTGCTTATCGGCAAACACACATATATACCATAAAATATTAACCTTTTCTGAATTATTAAGAGCCATCTGTAAGCATGTGTTATCTACCAATAAGCTACTTAAAAGTCATATTAAAGACAACTTTTAGAAACCCTCTGCAGCTCTGTACTTATTACATGCTCACGTGGTGATTTTTTTCTTAACTGAAAATCATGATGCATCAACTTCAGAACTGAATCCAACTGCATCAAGTCTGCAGATTTCCACCTCTACAGGCCAAGCTGTTAATAGTGCAGTATTGCAGAAGGGCAGCATGTTTGTTCTGAGCAAAAACTTTTAACAGTCAGAATGAGCACCACCTGGATTGGAAGGTAGCAGGAAAAGCGTGTGAAGCATTCAAAACATCATGAGCAAGCCTGGAGGCAAGCACTAGTCAAAAAGGCCAAACAGCCAGAATGGTATTTGAAACACAAGCTGTCATTACCTAATTCCTTTAACGTGTGTGTGTATGTGTGTGTGTGTGTGTGTGTGTGTGTGTGTGTGTGTGAGTGTGTGTGTTCTTAGAAACCATTTCTAACAAAGAGAGAGTGGACTAGCGATAATTTGGTTCTCTGCAAAACAGATGCAGGCTACTAACACAGCAGCTATAAAAACAAACAAAAATGAGACATTATGTTACTCACAGTTGTCAGATGGCAAAGACAGTGCCTGTGGTCTTCCATCAGATACATTCTTGGTCTCATCCTGTTGGCCAAACAAAACAGGACAAAAGAAAATGAAACATGAAAATATCAGGTGTGACGCAAAGAGATCAAAGACGCAGGAAACAGTGGGTACGTTTACATACACGCTAATATTCCACAATTATTCAGAATATAACAATATTCAGAATTTGATACAGGTAATCTAAACAGAATATTCAGTTTGCATATTCAGAAAAAGGCTGTTTTCCAAATATAGTATTTTCCAATTAAGACATGTGAAATATGCCGATATTATTCTGGTTTTAGAAGCATTCTTTGGATATGTAAACAGCGCATTCAGATTATCCGTTTCAGTTGGGGTTTTTTTTTAACCACAGTTTATGGCCAGTCTTGCCTGTTTACTGTCAGCTCTGTGTGTTGCTATGGTTGTTGTACACAAATCAACAGTTTACAAGGCTGGGGTAGAGATGCATGCACAAAAGAAAAGCCCACATTTCTTGTCAGACATCGCTGCAGACCCCTGACGCACTGTGGACAGTCCACCAGTCAGGAGCAGGGTCCCGTGAGTGCACGGTCCCGGTAAGCAGCGAGGTGCGGGCGAGGGTGATGTCACGGCCGGAGCCGCGAGCCACCCTCACATGAAACATTATGAAAAGTGGATATAAGCAAACATCACAACGCCGACCTTTTCAAGAAGGTGGCTGAAGGAATGAAAGAGGAGACGAGTCCTCCACCGGTGGAAAACTTTGAAGAAATCCTATTTTGCATGATTACATATAAACGGGAATATTAGTTAAATATTCATTTTCATTAGCCAAGTAAACAGCTTAGTAGGAATATTGTCTTTTTTGGAATAAGGGCAAAAAACAGAATATTTCATGCATGTAAACGAAGTCTGTGACTGCAGCATGATGTTCCACATTTTGTCTTCTTCAGGAATGGGATCTACCCCTTGATGAACTTCGCCTCATCTCGGCCTCACCCCGTCCCTCGGGCCCTCTCTTTGTCTCAGGAGCAGGTCGAGACGGTCAAGACCCCGACTCCTGAACCCCAGGAGACGGAAACCAGGAAGGTTAGACTTTCAGATGTCACCAAAAACAAGTGTTAGATACAGAATCTGGCTGCCTACAGAGCAAACATGTCTGACGTTACAAAATGTCCATGAAGGAGGAACACATTTACAGTCCACTATCTGCAATATGTCAAGAATTAGAAAGGAAATTGGGGAGACAACATGATGTACCATGGAAGTTGTTTACACGTGAAAAGAACTCACTTTTAGTCATGTAGAATACGTAACAGGATCTGTGTTTGTGTGCATGTCTGTTTATTATTAGTAATGTTATTATGCCAGTTTATTATCACCCAAAACATATTAAATGTCTCCATTTTGCTGTGCTTGTTTCTCTCTGACTGTTTCTGTCTGTTGCTGTTGCAGGTTGTTCAGATGCACTGCAATTTGGAGTCAAATGAAGAAGGGACCAAAACTCATGTGAGTCACGTAGTATTACAGGTACTTTGCCCATTTTAGTATAAACTCTTTTATTGGGCTCCTTAATAATCAAACATACTGGTCTTTTTTTTGCCAAAAATGTACTTCTCGCAGTTCTGTACCAACATTTATTGTAGAAGACGGTTAAACAGAGATCGAGCTTGATTTAAATGTGACTTTTTGATCTCTCCTCAGCTCTCTTTGTTTCTGAAGATGGATGATAAACTTCATAGGCAGCTCAGCTGTGACATCCTTTCAAGTAAGTTGACCACATCTGTACTTTTTAAAAGAGAAGGCCAGCATTGTTCTTCATTTTTCTTATTGTTTACAAATTCCATGAAAAGACCAAAACCACCAAAGTGTCAGTCAGTCTCTCATTACTGTCTGACTTCCCCAGTCTTTCTGTGGCTCTCAGACCCAAACCCACTGGTTTCTACTAAAGACGTAAATCTTTAAAAACGGGTCACGAAGGGGCGCCCTGGTAACTCACCTGGTACAGCAGGCATGTCCAAAGTCCGGCCCGGGTACCTAGAAAAGCGCTATATAAATCTCATGTATTATTATTATTATTATTTGTTTTTTAAATGGCCCCCAGCTTGTCTCTGAAAATATACTATATGTGACCCGCACACAAGTTCACTCTGCATGTTTTCCAGCATCATACAGTTTGTAGACGTGCACCAAGTAGAATTATGCAGGCAGAACTAATGTGTTTCTTGCTTGGGTGCTCGTACATGCGTTAGTATGGCACTTATTGGTGTGTTTTTAGTTTTGCATCGCCAGACTTATCACCACAGCTCTGTCAGCACTGGAGAATGGTCTGGCTGCACAGCTTTTCATTCTGGTATAGGGGGGAAAATGTTCTGGCTTGTTTATATTTCTTTAAACGAATCACAATCGTCTCGATGGTGCCCTTGTGAAATAGGTAGCAGAGATAGGAGAAGGCAGGCTTTACACCAACAGTCAACATCCGGTGAGTCAGACGAGTGTGTTTTTAATAGCTGTTGGATAAAAATGGAGCTCTATGGCACAGATTTGGATACGCAGACACAAGAATACTTGTTAGTTGGATCAATTCCTTGTTTGTTTTGGTCTTTTTTCCAGATTTGTTGACAGTAAGAAAAATAGAAAAGAACAACATAGCTTACTCTGTCGGCTCATTTTATCGCAGATTTTTGTAACTGAAATATTTCATGTGAAACTTTCAGCTGACACCTCCAAAGACCTTGCCACTGAACTTGTTCACTACGCCTTCATAAACGAGGTAGATAAAAGCTTGGATAAATGTCCTTACTGTGACTTCTGCATCTTTAAACATAACATGAACTCATCCAGTAGTATTGACATTTCATATCTGGTGTTAAAAATGTTCCTGTGTGCTGTGTAGGAGGACAGTGAGAAGGTAGCGGGGTTCCTGGAGGACGCCATCAGCCGACACCGGGTCCGAACGCTCGCCTCTGGGAGCACACAGTGAGGAGGGGTCACGACAGCGGCTGGCCCAGACAGAGGGGCCCGGGTGTTGACACGGATCAAGAAGGGGAGAGGGCAGCGGACAGGATCACACAGCCGGGAACAGAGGGCGCTGAATCAGCTGGGGATAAAAAGGGGACAAATACAGAAGAATGCTGGTCGTTGACAGTCAGTAAATCATCCCAGAGAGAACGAGGGAACGCCAGCGCTGACAAAAGGACCCGAAGGCACCTCTGGTTTGACGTCCGGAGGCATCATGGCTGTGTTCAGCAATCCCACAATGCAGTGGAAGATTGACAAACTCCCTGCCTAAAAGGGCTATCACGCCTTAAGATATCTTGACAACTTTTCCATAATGCCACTCTTCAGACCGGATATGTTTTACTTACAAACGCAGCAGCTACGTTTTCAGAAGGACGTTTTATTGCTCATAAGCCTCGTTTGCACTCCAATGTCCACTTTGATTGATGATTATTTACTTTGAATTGTAAACAAAGTAATTCACTAAAGCTTCTCTCCCTCTCTCTCGCCAGAACCCTCCATTGATTACAGTTGTAGGAATTGAATATTCCGTCCAACATGCACTGTTAATACTCATTCAGTTATTTATTTCTGTTTAACTGTGAACAAAAGAAGCTTTGCACAAGCCTGTTATTTTTTTTTCCTTTATTTTTAAGACGTGCAAAGTGAACACACCTCACTGCACTCTCGAGTTAAAGGCTTCTTCTAAACACACCATGCCTAAATGTAGTGACGAGCAATGAGATGATGCCTCTCTTTTAGCCTGTAGTGCTCTTAAAGGGGTTTCCCTGTGAAAGTGTTCTGAAAGCCAAAGACTTGCAAAGTGCCTGATATGGCAATGTACTTTGGACAAAATTTCCTAATGAAACGGCATCATACCCAAATTTAGACCTGACTTCCAATTTGGAATATAACTTTTTCAGGCTGGCTTTTACTTTTAAAACCAGATGCATTGATTCATGCTAGCTCCCGTCTCGGGCTGGGTATCAGTGCTCAATATCTTTAAGGCATCGACCGAAATAAACCAGTACCAAGTAGCATCGAAACTCATCCAGTCAAACGATACCTGCATTTGATCCTAGAATCTAGAATCTAGAACAAAAAAGACTATTTATATGTTTTTTTCTTGCAGCCAATCAAAGCAAGCCTTCTTCGATTTAATGCAACGTGTGATTGGTCCACTGCAGCTACAACATATACAGGCTGTGGTGTGAAGTCGAGTGCCGAGATGTCACCAAAATGTTTGAAAGTATTGCAGAAGTACTCTATTTGTATCAGTACTGGTATTGGTATTGATATCGTAACTTTAAAAATGATACCCAGCCCTATTCCCGTCTCTTATCATGAGTCCACGTAGTCATGTGAATGTGAAGATGAGCTTGACACCCAGTAACGGCAGCTCCATTAAGAGCGGCAGCCTTTGTATATTGGATGTATGGATCAGGTGATAATGCTCTCTGCTGCAGTCGATGTTAATTTGTACAAAAACGGGAATACATCAAGCTTGTGAAGTAAAATCATAGCCCTATATAAATGGGTGGAAGGGTGATGGTGATGTGATCTTAACACTTGTTAATAAAAATTGCCATATTGTTGATAAATATTACTGCTATACTTATTTTTGCGGTATTTCCCAAACCATCTGAGAATATTTTCTAACAAACTTGTGTCTAGAGGTGTTTTAAAGGAAAAATCTACCCAAAAGTCTTTAAGAATGTATGGTTTTAGCTTTTTGTCTTTTATGTAATTAATAATAATGCTAACCTATGGATGTTTCATGGGCTGCAGTTGTTCAGAAGTAATCTGATCAGATTGGATCAAATCTTAACAATGAGTGAGAAAAAATAATTCTGAAATCAAATTAGATCATGTAATCCAGTTTTGGTTTTGATCTGGATCAATCCTTCCGTATGTGTTCAATTTCTTTTTTAGTAGGATTGGAATACCTTTGATCCAAAAAAATGTCAAGGTGCATTTCAGTACAAAATGTAATAAAACATTTAAATTAGTCAAATAATACAACATTTGTATCATGTAATATATATTTCTATTTCTATTTTGCACTTGATTTGTTTAAAAGTTACGGTGATAAAGTAAAGTTAAAAAAAGGATTTGGTCCCCATAAAATAAAACCCCAAAATAGCTGTCAATTTCAAACAAAAATGATTACACTTTAACTTTAATTTATCACTTTATATTAATTCCAAAGACACAGTCAGAATTTCTAAGAATTGAATCCCTCATGCTTATTTCTCTCTTAAAATAAAAACATTTAAAGTGACCTTTACATAGTTAGTAGCCTGCATTATGAAATGTAGTCCCATTTATAGCACTGGCATTTGGTCATCTTGAAAAGTTTGTATCTGAATCAGGGTGATGATGATCCAATGTTGCTTTGAAAAACCGGAACAAAAGTAAGATGGATTAGCTGATCCTGGATAGCAAAACATGGGATTTCCAAATCTGGATCATTTTGATGCAGATTTAATTTTCTTAACAACTGGGTGGCGATAAAACATTTTGCTTTGAATATGTTCATTTCCTAGTATCAGATCTACTGCGGTTTTATTTCAGACAATTTCAGTATGAACTTTGGGATTGATTGCACTGCAGCCCACACAAAGACAAAAATAGAATACACTCCTTCAACTCTGCCAGATTTTCTTGTCAAGAATCCAATCTTGGCACCGTAAAATAAGACTATACCATTTGGGGCGGATTTTTCCTTTACAAAACTGGACAGTAAAGAAAAACAATAGTGAATTGTCTGATCGGTCTTCAGCGCTGTACTCTTGTTTGTGAGACTCACTCAGCTCTGCTTCATTTGTTTCTCGGGTCTGTAAGGTCTCAGTTTCCTAACAGTGCTGCTGTACAGTCATTGCTTACAGTACTTACTTACTCTACTCTGTGTCAAGCCTTCTTATCAGTGTGTCTCTGAAGACAGGAGCCCTGAATTCTCCCAGACATTAGTGGATTATGGGCTGTGGTGTACATATTTGTTTGTGGCTATTAAAGGGGTTTACTTTTAGACAAGATTTCAATGCAACAGCAGTGCCACTATTACTCTCATTTGATCTAGTAAGCTGCATGTCTTAATAACCTGCAACCATTCAAAAACTTTGCATTTTGCCTTCGTCAGTTTCAGAGGGGATCTGACCAAGAAAATGAATGTTTAGACTGTGCAAACATGAAAAAAACATCCATATCAGTCTTATTTTATGTCAAATGACTTCTTTTCCTGTGAATCTGTTGAATGAAACTTGCCTTTGGATGTGTTCTACTTAAACCTTTGTTAAATATTGTAGCTAGGCTACCGCAATGAAATACATGACAATAAACAATATGTGACATGTTGGTTATGTCTGAAATTATTAGGATTTGTTTATGTATTGGACTAGGAGACATATCCCAGTATATTTTTGATGCTGCCATTAACACATTTTCTAAAAATGTATTCAATTCAAGAAAGTATTATGATTTTTATTCAGTTTCTTGGTAATATTATAATTATATTAAAACATATTTTATTTAGTGTATCAAATCCCTCCTACATTCCCTCACTTCTGTCCTTCAGGTCCTATCACAGTTAGGATACAATGTCAGAGAGGGATATTCACAAACTACAATTACAAGTAAAAGTCCTGAATTCAAAATGTTAAAAGTACAGAAGTATTATCAGCAAAATGTACTTTAAGTATCAAAAGTACAGTATAGTAGGCCTTTAGTAAAAGTAGAGTAGCCTATTATGCAGAATGGCTTCATTCAAAGTGTTATTATGCTATAGATTATATTATTCTGTTTTAACACATAGCCTACACATAAGAGTTGTACTTCGTCAATGTGGAGCCAATTTTAGTCCTACTTTGTATACTACTGGGTAGATTAATAGTAGGCTAGAGTACTGCATCATGTAACTAGTAGCAGACATATTGTGGAATAAAAAGTACAATATTTCCCTCTAGGCTAAGCCTAATGGAGTAGAAGTATAAAGTTGTGTGGAATGGAACTAATCAAGTAAAGTTCAAGTATGTCAATAATGTACTTAAGTAGCCTACAGTAGGCTACTTGAGTAAGTACTTACATTCCACCTTAAAAAGTAACTAAATACCACGGGGGCACCATCTACATACAGTATTTGATAAAATATTGGCAATAGAAATACAGCTGAAATTCCTAATCGGATGGATCATAACATTATTGTTTAAACACATGAATCGTGAGAGGTTCATACTTATTATACATCCATGGGTTCATAGATAAAGGATGTATTCATCAAAACGCGGCCCCTAACATCGCGAGGGTTAAGCTATCGCGATACTTTTATTTGAAAATGTGAGGATCTCGCGAGCGTTGTGGTTTAGAGTGGGCCTCTCCAAGAAGGCGTGCTTCATGGCGGTTACGGAGACTGCGGTAAATAAATTCTTTGATAAAGAGACACATTAACATTTTCCAGCTACAGTGGCGGCCGCGTAAGTAATTCGCGATGTTTGGTAGAATTTATTCTGATGTAAATATCCTGTAAATTGACAATATATCTCGCTTCCCGCGCCATTGTAATGGGTGCCTAACATTAGCTAATATCAGCTAGCTCGTTGCTAACAAAGGTAACGTAAGCTAACTCGGAACCAGGCCTCGCTAATGATATTTGCTAGCTAGTGCGTTTTTTTGTAATAACTAAGCAGCTATGGTCATTGGGGTGTAATAACGATAGATCGTTGTTAATATCCATGTAGATTTCAGCTAAACACGTCTGCGGCTAATGTTTAACCTTTGTCCTTTGTTGCTACTTTAGCTAACGTGGATTATGTGCATTCATGTGCATCACGCCAACGTTAGCCGACCAAAATCTAAGGAAAGGCGGGCTGGCTATTTGAGGATTGCAATGTAAAATAATGCTAGCTGCTGCCTGTTTCTCTTATTGTTAGTCTGAAGGCATTTTTTATTTCCCCTAGAATTTGTTGAATTGTTAAAGCTTCCCCATCAGTCCTCTTCCCCTTGGGGGGCTTTCCTGCCTCAGTCTGGTGGACCCAGCGATTAGCGGGTTGCGTAGGTAAGGAGTTCGTCCGGATCTCACCTGGTTTAAAACCGGGTGTATGTCCTGTATATGCTAGCATATTTCATGATAACTTGTGCTGTGTGAGATGATGTGACTTCTGATTGCAATGCAGGAATGTTCTTACTGGGAAAATGTAGTTATGGATGTATATACAGGCAGATGTTAATGCTCTAGACTGTTTATCAGTTGTTGTTATTTTTGTTTTTATTTGTGTTCATAAATTGCTGTTTCTGAATTGCAGGGAGGTGAAGCTCTGACGATGGAGAATGGACAGGGCACAGGCTCCAAGCTTGGCCTGCCGCCTCTCACCCCAGAGCAGCAGGAGGCACTTCAGAGGGTAGGAAACCCCTGACATACAGTATCTACCTTTTAGTGATGATGTAATTACCTGTGTAAGTTTGTATGATAAAATAAAATCAATGCATTTACGTTTTATCGAAATTGCAATATGGAATATAGTGTAATATGCAAATCTCAGGAGGTGCATTATTTGTTAAAGGCAAAATTATGTGTGAAAATACTCTTCTGAATTAAGTATTGTGGTGCTACAGAGATGTCCTGATATACAAATTGTATTCTACAGACTTAAACAACAAAGAAAAACCTTGTTTGTTACAGATCCCTGCAAGAAATCTCACCATAATCATTTAAATATATTTCTCAATGAAAATGTGAATAATTATGTTAAAATGATAATTCCCTCCTATATCGAAAATCATATCTCAATTGCAATATCTGTCAAAGTAATCGCAATTTAGATATTTTACAAATCATTCAGCCCTAGGTAGGGATTGGTTTTCTAATGGAGAAAGCCAATTTCATGGCCATGCATATGTGTAATGATGCGTTTAATCTGCTTTTTACTTGCATGCATTTGCCTTGGCTATTCAAACTTCTTTATTACTTTACTGTATTGTTGTGTTCCATGTGACTATGTCTTTGAGTTTGACACAATGTACAATTTATTTAATTTCAATTATTTATGCTTTACTATTGTTTGCATTTTTGTTGTCTTTCAAATGTCTGACATAAGGTAAGGCCTTGTTTTAATGTTGAACAATAATCTGTGCCTTTGATATTCTTCCTCATACTAGATGAGAACATATTTGCTTCTTTTTTATTGTAAGTTATTTGAAAAGGATGAATAAAAATATTGCTGGGGGGGCTACAGGAAGAAAACGTAACATGTAAATGCAGTGCTTGTTAATATTTAGTCTTAGTAATAATAATATAACAAGTGTTTGTTCATATGATGAAATGTTTCTCCTTCCCAGGCAAAGAAGTATGCCATGGAACAAAGCATTAAGAGTGTGTTGGTGAAGCAGACCATCGCCCATCAACAACAACAGCTCACCAACCTGCAGGTGAGATGTGTAAAAATGTTTTGGTCCTCTGCCAAACAAAATGTTTGTAATATGTGTGTCGTCTGTGAGTCTTGATTCTAGACAGAATATCTTAGCGTTTTCCTACATTAGTAATTCAGACATCTCTTGATTAAGAAGTCGGTTTTGTTAAAGCTCTCTTGGAAGTCCCTTCTCCCCTCATGCAGTGAGAAAGACCACATGTGTAGACCAGATGCCCTTGCTTTTGCTCTTTTTCAGATGGAGAAGATCGTCGAGAAGGCTTTGATTATCATGTTAAATGATTTGCACGTTTAAAGGGGACTTGTTTATGTTAATTGCTGTGTGGTGATTTGTAATTTAGATAGGGGAGGCAACTCCCCAAACTGTATGTTGTTTAGAGGGAGGTTCTGCATATAGTGTTAGCCTAACCACTTTTGTCTATCTAGCAAAGCAATGACATTTTTGAAAAAGCAAAGCTAAGGGATATCTAACCTACTTTTCAGCACTTTTTTCATCTTTACTGTCTTTCAGATGGCAGCAGTGACAATGGGCTTTGGAGATCCTCTCTCACCTTTACAATCGGTCAATAGATTATTAAATTATTTTTCTGTGCGCATTCCCAATGGAAAAGGACTGTTACCCTTCTTTTACTGGTTGCTTTGGCAACAATCCCTGCCTTTTTATCACCCAAATAATGCATATTTTGTAAGAAAACATGGCTTTCTGCTGCTAGTGGGCCTGCAGCCATGTTAGTAATCCTTTAATGACTGTTGTTAATCGTTGGAGCGCTTATTATTTGCTTTCTTGAGTCACAATGGGATAATTTGCATTAGTGTATCTTTTTAACAATAAGATAGCTGAAGCTCTTTGGCTTAAAGGATTTATAAATGTGAGAAAAGTCACTTCTCTTTGAAAAATATGCATTAAAAACAGACAGTTCTTGGCATGGGACGAAAGAGGGATAGCAATCCCTTTAATAGACCAAAATGAGAGAACTGCTGGAATAGGGATCTTTTTGGCCATCTCAAAGTCAAGTTTTTCTGTCAATTAACAAGACAACTTTCCATTATGTCATGAATTAGGCACGTTATTATATTTTGTTGGTAATAGAATGGAATACCAGAAGCAGACTGACTTAAAGGCATCAGTAAACAGCACAGCAACTTTCGGTGGTTAAACCATCCCTCCCCTTAGCCTTGAGAAGAAAGTTTGAAATCGTTTGAACTCCACGATTACTTTTGTTACCTTACTTGCATCCCTGGACTACAGGTCAGTTACTGAAGCCAAATATTTGTGAGGGCTGTGCATGTCAATCACTTCAGTGTGTTTTTCTCCATATGTCTGTTCTTATGACAGAATTGAGGTCATATTTGTAATTAAAAGTGGTGACATCAGTATTTTATAACTGTTCTATATGTTAGTTCTGTCCATTGATTACAGTATCCCATTATTACCCTATTTACCTGTCCAGACCCCCTAAGTTGGAATTGGCCTCTTAACTATTTTGGGGGAAAGCAAGCACAGTAGAAAATACACATTTATTAGTGTGTGTGTGTGTGTTTGTCTTCCTTTCTTTTACTCTCTAATGCTTATCATGTGTTGTTCTCCCCGGTTGGCAGGTGGCAGCTCAGCGGCAACGTGCCCTGGCCATCATGTGTCGAGTGTATGTGGGCTCCATATACTATGAGCTTGGTGAGGACACCATCAGACAGGCCTTTGCCCCCTTCGGCCCAATCAAGAGCATTGACATGTCTTGGGATTCAGTTACAATGAAACACAAGGTCAGTGTCATTTATAGAGCTGCAACGATTACGGGCCAATCCCCACAGCAAGCGTTTTTAGAAGAGGTTTTGACGACCGTTACTTGTCCTCACAGAACAGATAGGCTTCCATTTTTATTAAATGTCTTAATCCACACGGACTCCGTGAGACGCCGGTCTTGCGCCGACCCTATTTTTGTCGCCTTTGTGAAGTGTTTCTACACAGACAGCTGTTAAAACAGCTGTTTAAATCACACAAATACCCCACTGTATATGTGTTTTGAATGTATTAACTGTATCTACAGTGATTGATCAACTGTCTGTGAGTGTGTGTCGTGTGTGTGTGTCAGAGTGTCTGTTTCAGGCACATTCCCCATTCTGCTCACTGGTGGGTGGAGAAAAAAAAAATCAATGAATGATTGAACATGAGGAAAACAAGTTTGGTTCAGTACATTTTTGCTGTCACTCAGCCTGCTGAAGACAGGTTAACCAGCTGCTGTCACTCAGCACCCCAGGCAGAGACCAGCTGAGATGTTTTTGTTTGTTTTCTTCACAGAGTGTGTGGATTGGATAACAACACATATGTCTCCCTCATGTCTCGCTTCTGATGAGGATTCTCAGTTAGTCAACTAATCGATTAGTCGATCGACAGAAAAAGAATCACCAACTATTTTGATAATCGATTAACCATTAAGGCAATTTTTCATGCAAAAATGACATCTTCAGCTAGCCTGGGAACCAGCTGTATCTGCTCAGTTCATGTTTCATAACTAGCCGGGCATAGCGCAAATTAGTCTGGCGATGCCAGGCTAGTTTTCAGCCTCTCAACTATGGAGGTTTCCTGCTTTTCTCTGTTTTATATCATATTAAATTGAATATCTTTGGGGTTTGGACTGACAAAACAATAATTTTTCTCTATTTTCCGACATTTTATAGAACAAACAATCGAGACAACAATCGGCAAATAGATAATGAAATATTGAAATAATCGTTAGTTGCATTTAAGTGTTAAAAATGGTGTAAAATCTGTTTTTCGCCTTGATCTAAATGCTGGAGATTACAAATAAAGCTGTCCAATTCTTCAATGTTTGTATATGTTCTGTTTTTCTTGCATTTTGTCTGACCGTGCAGGGGTTTGCCTTTGTGGAGTATGATGTGCCAGAGGCTGCTCAGCTGGCTCTGGAGCAGATGAACTCAGTCATGCTCGGGGGGCGAAACATTAAGGTAAGTCGTTCGGAGAGATGAGTACCTCTCGAGGTCTTAGGTCCACATGTACAAAGGAAACATCTCACTTTTCTATATTATTTTTGCATGAAGTTTAATTAAACAGGCATTTGGATTCCTTCCTGGCATTTGGGATACTGACAGGGTTCGTACAAAGTCCTAAAAGTTTGGAAAATGCTTAATTTTATTGTTTTCAAGTTTAGGAATGTGCTTGAATTTGAATATACTCCTTGAAAAATGCTTGATTTTCAACATAATCTGGTGTTTCGTCTACACAATCACTCATGTAAACCAAAAATCTTTTAACCTTTATAAATGAAACAATCCCGTTGTCATTTGTTTGTCTCCTGGAGTCTCACACCAGACAAAACATACAAAGTCAATATACATTGATTGCTGTGAGTATAAAGGAATTCTGTAAACTTTTTTTTTTTATTTTCACAATTGCTTTTCTAGTAACAATTTAGATGTGATGATAAAGGCTTCGAGAGTCTGTACATTTCTGATTTGGGTACCTTGAAAGAGCTTGAATTTAGCCGTACGAACCCTGTACTGAGTCAATTTGTTAATTAACTGCATTTGCGGTACGTAAATGACATGTGAAATTACTCATACGTGACTCATTTTTTTCTCTCTTTGCTTGTCTGTGTCTGTTGATTCCCAGGTGCGTGTGTTGTGTGTGTGTGTGTGTGTGTGTGTGCGCGTGTCTGGGTGTGCGCGTGTCTGGGTGTGTTTTAGTGTTCTGTCTGTCTGTCTGTGTTGTGTGTTATGCTTCCATGATGTCATCAAGGCTATTTTAGTGACCAGTTCCAGTAGGATGCCCAGCGGCGCATGGCGTCGCTCTGTGTCCAAGGTGTGCTGATGATGGGCTGCGCCTGGTTGGTGTTGCTTGGCCGCCCCATCTGTAGTACAGATCCCAGTCGTACTTAGATACTCGTCTTACTTAGGGAGAGGAAGCTGTCAGGGTGCGTAGCAGTAGACACTCATTGCGTTGCTCTTTTCGGTTTGCCACCAGCTCAGCCAGTCACACTGTGCATGCACAGTGTGACTGGCTGAGCTGGTGGTCATTTTGAAATACCGCTGCAGTTCCTGCAGTTTCGCGATATTTACAAAATAGCTTCGTATTTGCATTGTAGATGAAGTGATTATTGGTGCTAGATATATGGAAGTTGTATTGTTTTTCACTTATGTAATGAGAGCTGACCATTTATGTCTATTTTGCATAACTAAGGATCTAGTACAGTGATTAGATTCATGTTCAGCTGACAGACATCCCTAAGTTTGTTTGACTGTGAATTTGTGGTCATTTAAAATGAGAGAGCTCTGAAAAGTGTAAGTGATCTACAGGGAACTTAAAGTTTTGTCTATGGTGTAGTGTTGTGGTCATGTTTTGAAAAGATGGAATTTAAAATGTTAAAAGGAGTGTTTTGTACCTGGTGGCCAGTATACAAACGATAGGTTGACAGGGTTGAAATTTTCAGTGCTTTTTCAGCTCTCATTTTTGTCAGATATTTTAAGGAGTGTAGTAATGGACATGCACCAGAGAGTACTTGCCAGGACATCAGTGTCATTATTGTAGGAGGAGAGTGGCTTTGCTTGAACTCGGAGGCTGTCGAAAGTTAGCGCTGCGGGGATTTGGAGTTGTGCGGGAGTGCGTTCTCGGTTGGTACTATAAATCCCTTACTCAGTAGCCCTGCTGGTATGATCTGTGCTATAGGTTGGGCGGCCAAGTAACATCGGTCAGGCGCAACCCATCATTGACCAGCTGGCAGAGGAGGCGCGCGCCTTCAATCGGATCTACGTGGCGTCCGTCCACCCTGACCTGTCAGATGATGACATCAAGAGTGTGTTTGAGGCCTTCGGAAGGATCAAGTCTTGCACGTTAGCCAGAGACCCAACCACAGGGCGACACAGAGGCTTTGGCTTCATTGGTGAGCTGGCGGGCCCTCATTCGCTCGTGCTCTTTGTGTTGCCATCGCTCCGCTATTTACTATTACTATTATTATTATTCACTTACAGAGTATGAAAAGCCTCAGTCAGCCCTGGACGCTGTGTCTTCTATGAACCTCTTTGACCTGGGGGGTCAGTACCTACGGGTGGGCAAAGCAGTGACCCCGCCCATGCCCCTACTGACCCCCACGACCCCCGGTGGTCTGCCGCCTGCTGCAGCTGTGGCCGCAGCGGCAGCCACTGCTAAGATAACGGCCCAGGCAAGTATGAATCCCTTCCAAAGGGATTTAATGGCCTTCCAGGTAAATATAACCCAGATCTAGCTAGAATTGACACCAAAAGCACAGATAATATGGGCATAGAATTGTTTTATTGAGGTGACTGGGAGAAGCCCAGTTTTGTAGGGATCACATAAAAACAGTAGTTGCCCTGACACAGTGTCAATTTACCAGCCCTGAAATATTCTGGGCGTAATCTTTTTTTATCCAGTTTAATGTGTTCACAACACAGAATCTGAATATTTATTTTCATTTTGTGTAGTATACATTGTATAGTAACATAAATAATAAAAGCTCCTCCCTTTCACTGATTGCGTGTGTAAGCTAAGAGTCTTCTCTCTTAGTTAGCACAAACACATTGACAGCTATTTTTCTGTGTCAACAATAACTAACCAGACAGTTGTGTTCTTTATCCAATGTCATGATTGAAATGTGTTTTAATATCACTGCTGTATATTTCTGACTTGCTAAGAAAAGGCAGTTTTTACTTTTGCTTGTAAATCTGTACTGAAGTAATGTTAAGTAATCGAGGCAAGGCTAAGCTCACTCTGTGCCATGCTGTGTGATTGTTGACTGTGCTGCTTTGTGCTGTGCTCTGTGTGTTTCCCTTACCTAATGTCTTCGGCCCCCCTCTCTTAAGGAGGCTGTAGCCGGCGCATCAGTCCTGGGGGCGTTAGCCGCGCCCCAACTTCTCGGTCAGCAAATGGGAATACCTCAAGCTGTTATGGCTGCCCAGGCACCGGGGGTCATCACAGGTGTGTACCAAGACATGAGTGAGTGCTCATTTTTATACAAGCAAGAGTTCAATCATTCTTTATTGTGCTTTTATACTGCTGTCTAAAACATACAGCTTTACATACAATGCAATGTATCCTATTGTTTTAAAACTCTTGCCACTTTTGAAGATCTAAACTGATTACTTTGTTTTGAATAATACTTGTGAATATCATTTTTTGTTTGTTTTCCTTAGGTAAATTACCAGGTAATTGGTCACAAACGGACAGAAATAAATTATACAGATCTATTCCTCTTCCATTATCCTTTATGTCCCCTTTTCAATTTTAAACAGGGCTACACAGTTGGTGAGGATATGCCAGGTTTTAGGTTCTTAGTTTGGTTAATTTTAGTTAAAAACTGAGTCAGTCATAATCCTCACAAAGTTTGGACCACTGTAATGATTTACAGTTCTTGTCCCAAGACCTGTCTGTCCACCAAATGTTGCCACAATGTCACTGAAATCTATTTCAAATATTTTATTGAGCCAAAGTTTATACATGCAATATATAATTGTGTCAATGCTCATTTCCATTTATATGAAATAATTGTAAAATTATACCCATGCACAGATATGAAGCCTGTGATATAAAGGATATAAGGTTGTATTTTGAGATTAGAATAAACAAATTAAAAATAGGGCCTTTTTTCAAAATTGAATACATGAATACATTTGATAAAAATTGACAAAGATAAAATAAATGTGTATATACTAAATAAAAGACAGAATAAATCTAAGAATAGTAACAACTCAGATAAGGCATTCTATGAACATTAATTTCCTATATTATCTCCCCCCTTAGTCTTCCTGATCTTCCGAAACCTCTCCTGTTTCCCTGTCCCCTATTCTTCTCATGCACATTAAATATAATTTGTGTATAAATATAGGCTACAACTCAGGAACTTCTATGTGCAAGGTGTGATATGATGGGTTGCCAAATCTATACTAAAAATCAGGACTGGGTGTAAATATAACCTCCTTTGTGGAAACATTAAGCTATGAGAATTAAACCTGGTGCAACCCTGTTACCTAGAGCTATCAAGAGTTAATCAAGCTCCTCCTTTGTTGTAAGGTCACTAAAACATGAATAAATGGGTGATATTTGAAGAAGGTAATGTCAAACTGCTTCAATCTCTGAAGGTACAAATTGCTAAATGAGGGACCACATTTTTATGGATCACAAATACAGTATCTTGCCAATTGGTACGGCCACCCAGGTGACTTGATACTGCTTATAATTTTAGTACTCATGGGGAAATAATTGAAGGAGATGATACCATTACAGTGGACTAGGATAAACCCATCCTTTATTTCAAGTTGCAAGCCATTGTTAAAGATCTGATTACCAACAGGATCAATATTTAATTTAACTCAGCCCATAATGAGTGTGCTTGATTATCAGATCAAATTAACATGCTTCTTTTTCCCCCTTTTTTTTAAAGAATTTGTGTCCATTTTCCTCATTTGATGTCATTGACTGCGTGTCTGCCTTTTCCCTAAAAGGTGTGACTCCGGTGCGTCCTCCCATACCGGTGCTTCCCCAGGTTGGTCTTGTGAACCCTGTGCTCGCATCACCGCCAGTCCTGTCCAGTCAAGCCGGTGGCTCCGGCCAACAGGAGAGGAAAGAAGAGAAAGAGGAGATGCTGCAGGACGGTACAGGGCAGGAGATGTTGAGCGACCAAGAACACATGAGCATCTCAGGCAGCAGTGCCAGACATATGGTGATGCAGAAACTGCTACGAAAATCAGAGGTGAGGTTTGGGAGGTAACAGCGTAAAAGAGAAGCGATTGTCTTTTTATTATGATCAAAATGCTTTTTTTTTTTTTTACTTGTTAAATTCTCCTCTCCAGTCCACGGTGATGGTGCTTCGAAATATGGTTGGACCAGAGGACATCGACGACGACCTGGAGGGTGAGGTGACGGAAGAGTGCGGGAAGTTTGGCTCCGTCAACAGAGTCATCATATACCAGGAAAAGCAAGGAGAAGAAGAGGATGCAGACATCATTGTCAAAATCTTTGTAGAGTTTTCCATGGCCTCAGAGATGAACAAAGCCATCCAGGCCCTCAATGACCGCTGGTTCGGTGGTCGCAAAGTTGTGGCAGAGGTGTACGACCAAGACCGTTTTAACAGCAGTGACCTCTCCGCATAAAGTGTCTGAAACGGTTTACCAGCACCCATCCCCATACCTGTCACCCAAACTCATTTCAGCCACAGTCACTGCAGCTAGAAATGCGACCTCTGAAACTTGTAATTATTATGTTTTTATTTCTGTCTTTTTTTTTTTTTTAAATTGCTGTTGATGTAAATGTTAAATGCCCCATTCAGGGGGATTCATTAAAAATATTTACTTGTCAGATTTTTTTGCTTTGTTATCTATGAAGAAGACTCCTTTTTTTGGTGCAAGTTTAAAATTTTTGTAATCCAATCTTGAAACACATTTACGTTTTCCTGCTTTAGCTCCTTTTTTTCTTTCATGAAATTGCCGGGACATGTAAACGCTTTGTTTCTACGATTAAAGGTTATTGTTTGTCCACAAAAGGTGTGATGCAATCTTTTTTCTGAATAAAGAATCCTTTAATTTGTATGTATTTGTCAACACGCTTCTGTGTTCTGGTTGTGTAGAATATAACATTCGATTCATAAATAACAAAACATTTGTTGATGGTCCAATATTGTTTATTGATCATTCTCAAATATGTAATCAAACAGTATAATGACCTTCAGACTTTGAGCAAAGATATTTTTACTTTATAAGTAAATACTATCTTGTCTGTATCATCATTATTGGGGGGTCTACCGGTGACCATTCTTTGCAAATGCATTTCTGTGTTTGGCATACTGTATGTTGCCGTAGTTTTTAACTGTGTCACTTGTCAATGGGTTTGTTTTGTGGTAGATGCATCGTTAATACTGCAATTTTTGAACCCTGCATCTGCAGCAGCATTCACAAACTACCTAGCAGTGTATATAGTAACAATAAGAAAACAGTAGCTCCATTTTTAGCAGCTGCAACATTAAATTGATGTAGGCACACAGGAATGCATCACTAATTATAATTCTATAATATATTGATTGATATATGAATCATATTGATATGATTTGGAAATGGGCCATTTTACATGAGTTTAACTTTTGGTACCCCCACTTTTACCAGCTGCAACATTGAAGTAATGTACAAAGAAAATGCATGTGTAAGCTATTTATAATCCCATAATATGACACATCATTCTGAAATAGGTCATTCTGCATGACTACTTTTACTTTTGGTACTGCAAGTAGCCTATATGTTTAGATGACAATACTTTTGGACTTGTATTTAAGTAAAATGTTCAGTGCAAGACTTTTATTATAACAGATTATTTCTACACTGTGGGATTGCCACTTTTACTGATATAAAAGGTACCTCTTCCACCACTTGACAGGAAAAGTCCTGTTATTTCAGATGATGCAGCAAAAAATGATGATTTAACCCATTTGTGCCCGCAACTACAATGTTGTATTTACTTTGGTGGTTCTCTGGGCTTGTCTTAGCACAAACCTGAATGCATTTTCAAACTCAGTCAAACCATTTGGCTGAAAAGTGAGTTTTCTTATTGATATAGTATGATAAGAAAATGGCTGAAACAAACAACACATGAAGCTGAATATCAACGATATGCTCACACATGCAGTGTAAAAAAAAACTAGTTGTCACACTACATCCTTCGGTACAGTAGGTGGCGGTATGCATTACAAGCTGGTGTTGCAATCTGCCATAAAACTCAAGAAGAATAAGAAGAAGAAGAAGAAGAAGAAGAAGAAGGAGCAGAAGAAGAAGAAGAAGCAGCAGCAGCAGTTATTAGTGGTATCCGCCGCTAGATGGAGGTATAAAGTAAC
>JAOVVB010142602.1:0-12010 GCA_028570985.1 Heterobranchus longifilis
TATATATACACACATACATATATATGTATATATATATATATACATACATATATATATATATACACACGCACGCACGCACGCACGCACACACACACGTTCAACAAATAATATTTTAATTTTTAAATCTATTATAGTTCATAGCTACTTTCTAATCTAACAAATCTATAGCTCTTAGAATCTGAAAATAGTTTTAATACATGTCTAATATTTCTCTAATGCATTTCTCTTGTGTTGTTCTTTCACATAACTGAGATTATATAAATGTAAAAAAATAAATAAAAGTTTGCATCAAATTATTCCAATGGGCATACTTGAGGGGGTCTCTGGTATATTCTCTATTTTCATTTCTTTTTCATTTAGACTTTTATTTTGAAAATGTTAAAACAAAAAATAAAATAAAATGTATGAGTAACAATAACAAAACATGAATAATAAATTACATTGATATAAAACATAAATCAAACTCATACTAGCATCATAAATTAAAAGTGTATGTCTGAAAAGGAGTAGGAAGAAGTTAACACTTATCAAGTCCTACCATCTTTTTTTTTTCTCCAGTAGAGTCTGTATGTTAACATGACGTTTCCTGTCATTCTGGGGTCCTCGGCTGAAAAAAACCATCGAGAATCCCTGCATTTGGATCAAATTTTACTCCAATATGAATGCAGATATATTTTCTAAAACATTACATCCTAGTGGCTTAAATGAAGAATTAGATGTGACTTGTTTTCTGTGACTCGGTCTTGCTGTCGTTCTGTACCAGTGGGCTCTCCAGTGTATGAGCTAACATTTGTGTGTACATACATATATCAGTGTCATTATGTGTATGTGTCAATGCTACAGACGTGTATGTTTCTGGTGTGTTTGCAATGAATTGGTTTCACGTGTGTTTAATCAAGCCCTGTAGTTGACTGACGAGGTGCACCTGCAGAGTAATCCACATAAAGGAAGACTCCTCATGCGTGCATCATCGTGCACCGCGGAAAGTCAAGCATGGACGGAAACATTTGCACTTTCGCACATTTCTTACAGACCTTGTTTTTGTTGTTGTCTGTGTGCGAGTCGTCCCCTGCTGCACCGAGCTCACATTAGGAAAAGAGGTTTGTTTGTGCTGCGCTGCGTGGAGCGGATGACTCAGTAGGTGTTGTTGATGCTGCAAAATAAAAGGAAAACGGAAGCTTTAACGAGCCTTCACACTCCCCTTTTTAGACTGTGAGCGGTGAGCCTCTGTGAACTGACAGAGACTCAGCTTAGTGTTTGAGGATCATACCTGGTTATAATAGTGCACATTAATCTTGACATTAATGATTTATCTCCACAGCGCTGCTGAGGGAAAGTCTGGATTCAATGCGTTTACCTGGATAGTGAAAAAAACTCTGTGGCCTGTTTGTATTTCCTTAAACCAATCACAATCGTCCTGGGCGGCGCCACGCCCCGACGGTGCCTCTGCAAAACAGATTCGGGAGGAAACCCGTTTCCACGAAAAATTATTATTCTTTGGAGATCTTTACAAACATTCACCAAAAGAACAGAGCAGGCCTGCCTTATTGCACGATCCCAATCTACAAAACTTGTCATTTTCAGCGTGTAGCTTGATAGCTCGGAGGCTGCTGCCATTGTTGCCTTCCTGTCTCCGGGACAGGAAGTAAGGCTTTATCCAGGCGCGGTTCACATTGTAAGCCAGACTACAATTAACATACCAATTTTATATATTTTTTTATATTTATACAAGATTATATTTTGGGCCATTTCATGCCTTTATTTGATAATGACAGCAGAGAGAGATGGGAAATGTGGGGAAAGAGAGTAGGGGAATGACACGCAGCAAATAATCCAGCCAGCCAGGAATTGAAACGGGGACTCACTGCTCAGGGCATTTGACCCGTGACATATGCGCCCAAACCACTCGGCTATCGGAGCTCCCCACAATAACAATTTTGCTTTGATATGAAAGAGATTCTCAGAGAACTGCAGACGAAGCACGATCCAACCAAGTCCTCGACAGTGGAACGGGCGGAAGACGTTGGCTTGTCAGAGTGTCAGGGCGTCGAGCTGTGAGGGGCATCACAATGGTCGCCATTGGTCCAATCTATGTCAAGGACTGCGTTTGATCTTTTGAAACTGTTTTCTCTTTTCCATGCACTTTGCAAGTCAGTGAAGTTGTGTCAGGAACCCCGACTCTACTATAAATGGGCTGCAACACATAATCAAGCAAGTCGCAGCTATTGTGTTATATACATTCCAGTTTTCTTGAAAAACTGCGTGTTGGCTTCTCAGTCCGTGTGGAGTTTGTTCTGATTGTAGTGCCTTACGTTTGAATCCAGAAAATTGAGGTCACATTTGTTCATCTGCTTTCACCGCAGACCGAACACACAACTGCCACTATTTGCAGCCATAAGAGCTCCAGCTTTAAACAGAAAATGAAAAGGGAGAGAGAGGATAGATCAAAGCCTCGGTTGTTGAGGCTGGCTGGAGCCGAGTCTCGGGTAAAGACGTCAAGTGTGACATGAGGAAAACTGTATCCTGTGAAATGAGCAGAAGTGAAAAGAGTAATTTAACTCTGCTGCTTCTCGTTTGTTGTGGAGCCTTGATTTGATAAGACACACAGAGGCGTAAAAAAAAAAAATAAATCCTCTGAATTTCTTCTCCTTCACATCCTCTTAAATCCAGATCCAATCCCTGCATTTCAGTATTTCAGCACAGACGCTCCTCCACGGTCGTCTCGCCCTTATCATCAAAGGTTGAATCTGCCGTTATAATCAGGCTGTTAGCGGAGGTTGATGCAGCGGCTGTTCTCTGCTCAGATAAGCCTGTCGGAGGCTAGTGGCCTCCTGCTGCCGGTGTTGGATTCATCAGTTCTCCCACGTCACACCGAGCAAACACGTCCACAGATGGAAACAGAAAGGACCGAGTCACTGATGCTACTAACTGTCTGTGTCACCGTGGAGCACCATTCAAAAAAATGCTGACATATCAGCTCAGCACTGATCAGGCTGAAATGTACGGCTACAGTGAGACCTCGAGATTATCCATCATCTGGAAACATGTAGTGGTCATTCATAGATGGAAATCCATGTTAATTTACTTTATACAGTTGTTATTGAGTTTAAAACTGTTGTTAGAGCTGCAGAGGATCAATATGTTATGAGTTCATGAAGTTGTTTCTCTGGCGCCAAGACTGACCCATATCCACTGACCCTTATTCTTATCAGCTGCATTGAAATAGTTTGAAAAACCAAGTCTGCCTTCAAAACATTTGATACAGGTTTGTAATTCTCAGTAATTTTCTAGGAACTATTTGTTTTGGCTCGAATGACAGGAAAATAGAGACAAACATGTTTTTAATTATTAGAGTTTAATTAGTAAAGTTTGTGAGCAGTTGATGACTGCCAGAGACATTTTCTTGAAAGAAATGCTCCAGTAAATATTCATTATTAGGAACTGTATCCTCCCTATATGTTGAATTGTATGTTTGCTTGTAGAAAAGGTTCACATTTTTGCTTGTTCAGTTAAGCACCGACTAAACGATTATCTGATTAGACTATTAATTAGCTGGTTTTAATTAAAAGGGTACTAGTTCAACAATGTCTCAGTTTCCCTTTTAATTAGTGCAAAATTACAGCATTCTTTCCACAAAAGGTGCTATGAATTTACAGTTAATTTGAAGTAAATGATGTGACCTGTAAAATAAAAGGTTACCAAACATTTCAGTCCAAGTGTGACCAATTCAATGCAAGTTAAAATACCAACATCAATTTTTTTTTTCCATAAACATTTTATGACAGGTGAAATAAATACATCTTCATTTTAGTTTGAGAGAAAATCATACAAAGAGATTTTCAGACATTTTAGACTCAAAAACACAAACGGTCCTTACAAATGTTACAAAATTGCAAAAGGAGCAGCAACAATCTGAACCTCTTACAAAACAACACAGGTTTACGATGTTACAAGATTAGAAAAAAAAATGAACCACTAACCACCAATCTCCTCTGCGGTCAAATCAAAGGCCCCTAGGCCTTCGTGATGTAGCCCTCCTTGATCAGGAAATCATAGATTTTGCGCGTCTTGTTGACGTCGATCTTGATGAGCGCCCGGGCCTGTGCCAGCCGCAGCCCGCCCTGCCGTCTGCACTCATTCAGCAAGGCCTGCTTATATTCCAGGTAGGCCCCCGGCACCAGCCGCACAACCTGGCATAACTGCAAGCACAAAACAAATACAAGGGTGAGTAAGAGACATTTAAAAACATATACGATGTCTTATTTAAGGCCTCCGGATGCTTCTAACAAAGTGCTTGTCAGATAATCTAACAGTAGGGCTGCACGACTAATCATTGAAAGCTCACGATCTGGATTCAGGCGTGTACACAATCTCATTTCTGAAGGATGATTCGGCCATTTTTGCTTTGGGGAGTTGCATATTTAGTGCTCATAATAATAATAATAATAATAATAATAATAATAATAATAATAATAATAATAATAATAATAGACCAAAATGATATGAAATTGCATAATTTTAATTGGAAAATGTAAAGTGTTCATGGGGGAGCACCCCCAAACCTCCCTCACCAAATATGTGCACCTAATTTTCAGGAAAACGCTGAAGACCTACTGAGTCAGGACTGCACGGTTAACTGAAATAAGATCGTGATGATCAAATTGCTTGTACTGTCAACAACAACAACAACAACAACAACAACAACATTTTTCTTGGTGTCCCTTAGAATTGTGGGAGAAAATCGTGATCTAAATTTTGACCAGAATCGTGCAGCCCTATCTAACAGCATCTGAAACCCTGGTAGAATAGAAGGAATCAACCAATTTTTGAAACTTTCTGAATCAGAGAGTCTGACTATAACGCCCACTTTATCCAGCAATTGGCGAGGTGTGTGGAGGTGTCGATGTCGGTCTGTCCACCACTTTGCTCCATGCTGAAAAATCTCAACTAATTGGATGGATCGTCACAAAGTTTTGTATTATTATTCATGGCTGAGTCCTACCGACTTTGATGATCCTCTGCCACCAGCAGGTCAACATTTGAATTAGTCCAATACGTTGGTTTATGACCAAATACCTGCAAATGCAAACTTGCTAAACTAAGATGGTGAATATGGTAAACATCATAGCAGCGTGTTAGCATACTGATGTTAACATTTAGCTCAAAGCAGCCTTCGCATGACTGTAGACTTTTAAAGGCCGTCCACACCGTGAACGATAACGACGTAATGATAATGTTCTGTAAACAGCGCCATCAAGCACCCATTGTGTTTCCTAAATGCCATCAATTAGCTTAAATAAGAGGCAGTCAGAAACAGCAGATTCAACATTTAGAAAGCACAGCATCTATCGTTCATCAGATTGCTCTGAAAGTGACCCCAACGATATCATTTGCCTCCGCATTTGTCATAGTTGAGTTATAACAATTTTTAAAACAATATATTTATAGGTATCGTTCATTGTGTGGACAGCCCTTTAGTCCTGTCAGATACCTGATACAGCGCAGCTCTCTCTGTGGTGCTTGTGTAAATACCAACTGCCCTATTTTTACACCTGCTTTTAAGAGGCGGGAAGTTTCCATGCTAAACTGACCGTGACCTTAGTTAAACCAGCGGAATACATAATAAACTGTTAACATGTCTGGCCATTCAGTGCAAGTACAAACAGTTTTGCTTTTAAACGTAATCAAACGACACATCAGGCATCAACTTAAAGTCTTTTTCTATGAGCTGTACCTCTTTCTCCCGCTCGTTAAGTTTCTCTGTCCCTGGCAGCCCAGTCAGGTTGAGAGGAGGGGCGCTCCGTCTACCTGTTGCTGTGGAGCAGAAATTCAACAACAGTCAAACAGACATGCAGCACCCCAGTGTTGGTCTGCACTACAAATAACATAATAGCAGGCTGACAACATGCAGTTAATTCCTTTGCTAGGAGGAGACGGGGGAACAAATATTTACGATGTGCAAATTGTGTAAATATAGCCGTGTGTCCCATTTGTGCTCTAGAGGTTAAAGAAAGGCAGCTAATTTGAAAGGGAAAAACAGTCAAATAAATATGCATGCAGGGGCCTATTTTCCGAGTGTATTTATGGAGGAGCATCTGCATTAATGTGACTGCGCCTGGGGCCACGCCAAGGTGACAGAGAGAAGGGAGTACAGAGGGAAAGATGGAGAAAAGCTCTGTACCTGACACTGTGATTGTTGTGACAGCTGGAGTGATGCCAGCATCTCTGTAATCAAAAAGAAAAGAGTTAGCATCTATACAAGCTTATTTATACACACACACACACACACACGTCCCACTTACACATCACATTTTGGGCTTTGTTCACTATTCTCACTCCAGGATAGTCATCCAAAAAACATGAATCATCGCATTCAAGATTTTTCAAGGTGGAATAATTAGAGGAACTTGGATACCACCCAAAGAAAACGAAAACAACAAGAGCAGCGGCCCATTAAAAAGACTAAAAATACCGAAGAGACTGTGGTTGAAGAGGGATGCACACAGTAACATAAATGTCTGCTCTATTCGTCTCGGCGCGGCTGGTGCCGAGTGTGATGACGGAGGTCAGCGTCTCTGGGGAGCGTGGCTTCAGCAGCCCTGCTATTACACACTGGGTAACAAGCAGGCAGTCTCACATTGCAGCCTGTTTGCTGAGCCACTGCTGGCAGGCTCTGCCGTCCTGGATGTACTGCAGCACGTCACACAACATGGTCCTCTTCCTCCGCTCCTCCTCCCGCATCCGCTTCACCCGCTCATACACCTTGGCACCTGAGAGTCGGTTACACAGAGAGGTCAGCGGAGACGTCACAAGAAGACGATTGACAAAAAAAAAAAAAAAATTATGTTGTGTCAAATGATGGGCTCAGGGTAGTGACCTCATTTCCACTGCATGGTCCACAATTTCATGACCATTCTCTGAAGTGGTGTATAAATTATGTTTTTTTTAATCTCATTCCAGACAGCTGACAGTCAGACATGGACAATGTAACTAATAGCTATGCTTATGGGGAAATAAGTGTATGTATTGTTTATGCACTGGCCTCCTGTGGTCCCCTTTGAAAACACACACACAAAAAAAAAACATTCGCTAAAAATGAAACCAAATTCCATGACTTTACCTAAACCTTTTGCGTTTCATTGTCTTCGAGTATCTTTCCAGGCCTGGAAATAACCATTTTCAAATTCAATGACTTTTCCAGGTTTTTCATGACCGTACGAGCGCCCCGTATTTTGTTTTCCACTGCAAATAGTAGCCCCTGTAGGCAGGATTCTCAGCTCATCAGCACAGCGACGCTGCGTGAAACTGCCGAGACATCATCTTCAAATCCAAAACAGAGGAACATCTGCACTTTGTCAATTGTACGGCATAGTATACTGCATAGTTTTGCAAGCTGTCTTGTTTTTCTTTTTAATCTAGGTCGAGTGAATCATAAAAACTGTGGTTGCCATTGAAGATAGCTTGGCTATTTAAAAACTGCATATTTGTGCAAGATGTCCCGTGTCGTGCTAGTGATTGTTCTCTCTGAACAATCAGTGGTCTGCAGTGTTTTAACTCCACCTTCTAATATCGGCGAAGCTCGCTTAGGACCTCGACCGAGGTGGTACCAAAAAAAGTTGTTTGCTAATGGAAAACCAAAAAAGAGTGATTGAGTCGAGTAGAGCCGTGCCGTACCATGCAGTGGAAATGCGACACAATACTCTGATGATGGGCAGTTTCCAGGTAAGACAAGTTTGTTTTTAATGAATTAGTAAGGCCTAATTTACTGAAATAATTCATTATGTAAAAGGGAATAATCTTTTAATAATTCTGCAATTCTCTGATATGATTCCAAGTGTAGTAGCTGATGTATCAACTCAATAAAATATGCAGCTCCTTTGTGTGCCATGCATCAACAAACTAGCCAAACATAATAATTCCCAAAAATGATCCAAAGACCTGATACACTGCTGCTGCAAATAATAATGAAAACTATTTCAAGCCAAACTCAAAATAAAGACTTCAGCTCAAATCTGAATATAAATACATTTTCCCTGCTGAGGCACACAACTTTTAAAATTAAGTTTTGTTGAACAGGAGTGAAAAGGTCAAACCAGACTCACTGCAGAAAGACTTGATCCCTGCTTTTCTGTACTCCTGCAGCCTGCGGATCTCTCTCCGCAGATCGAACTCCACTGCAAGGAAAAGGAGATGAAGGCAAATCTGAACATACGGTTACAAAGACGTGAACTCTGTCTCTCACAGCCAGAGCACAAGTCTCAACACTTCGTCCAACACAATGACATCAATATCTATTCATACATGTACAGTGTGCATGTTGTAGATTTGCTCTTTGGTACCATTTTCATGAATGAACACATCCGGACATATGGGACAGGACACGTAGCATTATATGCCATTATTGTGGTGTTAATTATGCTAATTTACAACTCTCATGAGCGCATTGTGTTTATGCGGGTCATTTACACAGTTATCTGAAGTTGGGAGCATTTGCTGAATCTGATGTGGCACACTCGTAGGAAAAAAGTAAGAGAAAGTTAAGATAAGAATACGAAAATGTTCTTGCATGAGGTCCAATATTCTCATCCAACTCTCCAGCAGAAAACAAATGAGCATATTTCTCAAAATGGTGAAGCTTTACTTGAAGGAAAAACACAAATTAAGAGTAAACATGTTTGAAAGTGCTCTTCACCATCGTGAAAACTCCAATGAAAAAATATCTTTTTTTAAAAACGAGTTTCAGAAATGTGGACAATCTACAACCAGAAGCACTGAAGCTGTGGACGACCATCTTACTAAGACAGTTTGTGTTGGTTTTTCCTTTAATTTGTCAACCACTTGTACATACAAGTCTACAGAGAATCCACTGAGAAAAAGGGGTAGTCAGATATTACCTTCCCACAAAAATAAAACAATTTGAGGCCACGATCATCAAGTAATGTCGAGGCAGTGGCACGAACTGGTTAAATTAATTCTCCGTGTGTGTGACTGATTCTCAGAGCCTATCCATGTGTACTCAGCCAGATACTAACGTGCATGACTTTCGATGAATTTGTCATGTTCAATCGGTCCAACCACTCTGGCAAATCGTCTCATGACATCATACAGCTCCTGCACCTCCTTTGGGTAACATCGCTCCAGCACTGAAAGAGAGAGAGAGAAGAGAGAAGTGAGTGGGCAGAAGATACAAACAAATATAACACAGAAATATGAAAGAAAAATCCACCCCCTTAGATGCTTTTACACATCAATGGTTGTTGTGATTTTATTGCATTTGAGGAAGAAGTGCAGTAATTTAGTTTCTTTCTGTTTACCTGATCTCCCCCAAGCTGCATTGTCTACTTCATCACCAGCTCTGAATCAACACTGGGTTTATATGCATGTAAATATTACTAGTATCCATTATCATAGTCATTCTGTGGCTGCACTGCATTGTGATCTCTTGAGGCTGCCGTCTGGGAAGTTACAGAACGGATTGTATGGATTTTATTTTACCCCTGGTATCTTTGCACACTGTGCTGACATTTAACATATTAAACAGACCCTTACTCGCAGTGTTTGAGCTGACTGCTATTTACTATGTGCTAGCTTTAGCTGTCGGTCGGCGCATCAGACTGCTGGCAACAACGCACAGCGCTGGATTATGACGCACCAGTCCACGCAACGCAGGATTATTTATCGACCGACAGACTCATCACTCTATTGGTTTGAACAGCAAAACCACGCAATCCTCGCTAACTTTTTAACACGACGAAGAGCCATGCTGCTTTGATCTAAATGTCAACATGCTAACATGCTGATGCTAAGCAGCCAACCAAGCTCAAAACCTGTTTATTTGTATATGAACAAATCATCTTCATATATACATTTGTTTCCATTACAGACTTTTAATTTTAACCTTATGTTCCAAACCATATTCCTTTATTCTCACATTTCTTTATTTTGCTGTACTGACACCTGCACCTGCAACATATTCCTAGAAAACGTGTATTTCTTCCTTAACACAATTATTGAACACTGACACAAAATGGCATTTCTAAAAAAAATAGAGCTGCAACGATTAGCCGGTTAGTCGATCAACAGAAAATGAATTGGCAACTATTTTGATAATCGTTATAGTAATTTTTTAAAATAAAAAAATGTATTGCTAATAAAAATAATCGTTAGTTGCAGCCTAGTCTGGCTTGCTATGTAAGCAGTGTCGATATAGAGCCTTATACTTCCGCCAGGAGGAAACCCCAGGCAGAGGAAGTCCCTCCTCCCTTTGTGTGGTTCTCAAAGTCTCCTGGCTCCAGCCGGGGCATAGCGCCGCCCAAGACGAATGTGATTGGTTTAAAGAAATACAAACAGGCCAGGGAGTTGTTTCCACTATGGAGTGAAAGCCATTAAATCCAGACCTCCTCCCCAGCACAGACACAGTGCTGTGGAGTTAGGTCTGGCTATGTGAGACTATACCTGCTGTATACGCCCGAGAGGCCGTGGTTTAAACAGTGATTTTACCAGCACGATGCAGAGCGCCAACTCATTTAACACAGAAACAGAAACACAGAAACCGTAGATGGTCCATATGATACAGGAATCCAACATTGGGAGGACACATATGAAATGGGGGGGGCGGGGGTTGTATAGAAGCATTTACGTTAGTGTATTGCATTCACAAAAGAAAAACACAATAAAGACATAGGACATAATTTCGTGAAACGATCTCATACATCTCATAATTATGAGAAAATACAGCATCGTTACAAAATATCATAATTTATAAATCCTCAACTCCTAATTATGATAACTTTAATTACGAGATAGTAACTTATAATTACGTGATAAGGTGTCTAATTGTTTTTCTTTTGTGCATGCAATGCACTTCCGTAAATTTGGGGGTCCTCCCCCAGGAAATGTTGAGTGTCAAACACTTAATTTCCTGCATTCTGGTGAATTGTTATCTTCCAATCTGTGCCTTTTCTGCATCAATTTATGGTGGAAATGTCTCTAATTCCGTCAAAATTAAAGTCCTCTGCTACATTCATGTTTTTATTGAGGGGGACATAGTTGTCATAGTTGGAAAGCACAGGTGCTAATAACAATAATGTATTACACTAACAATGTCTCTGTCCACAGTGAGGCAGCATACACGACAACACGAGCCTGAAAGCAAAGCAGCGAAATGGAATTCAGCCGCCATTCATTCCATTATTTACACCTGTGCTTTTTCTACTGACACGTCAAAATGCCAAACATAAAGTTATATAAAATATACACTCACTCACCAATATGCAGATCTAATAAAACGTCTCCATCAGTAACGCCGCTGTAAAACTCCGTTTCCTCTGAATAATCACAGCCGTTAGTGAAAGCAGGTGCTCCTCTCCTCGTGCAGATTGAGCACGTGCAGAAACATCCGTAACGTCACTGCACCTGGGCACCGCGTGCTCTTCTTCTTCTTCTTCTGCAGATGTTTTCGGTGCTTTCTGGGGCTTTTAGAAGTTATATTTCTGCACCATTCGCATTCAATAACCGGAAAATCTCACAAGTTTAGATAGGTGACCCGGCATGGCTGACCTCTGCTGCTCTTTGACCCGACGTGATGACGTAGTCACGCCAGATCGGAGGAATTAATTAAATTCGCACTTTTTTTTCAATCTTTCTTTATATTATTATTATTATTATTATTATTATTATTATTATTAATAATAATAATAATAATAATAATAATACATTTTAAACATGTTTTTCTCATATTTTCTGAAAGGCACCTTATCGCTGTTCTAAATGTAAAACAAATGTTCAGATAGCCCATTATTATGGTAAAATATCCAACTATTTACTTACATACTGTGTTGAGAATGAGAAGCTGACGTCATGCTGTGTTAAATCATCTATGGTGTAAATTGTTCCTGACTAAAAACTATGAATGGACCATGACATCATATTGAAGACTTGAAACTATAATGATTGAGACCATAAACTCAAATAAAAAATGACTGAGTTCATAAATCAAGTGAGAAATAGG
>JAOVVB010142612.1:0-12010 GCA_028570985.1 Heterobranchus longifilis
AACTTCACAAAAGTCATGACGGCTCGTTTAAAGGCAGTTTCTGAATACAGGCTGTGTGCATTTCTCCATGGATTGAGTGTTTTTATACTTTCACAGTATTTATATAGCACCTAGACCTGCTTTATAATAAAAAAGACATGGAAATCTCACTTTTACAATATGGGACCTTTAATTAGTGAACTTTACAGGGGCTGGGTAAGCTATCTGTTTTCCCCTGCTTCCAGTCTTTGTGCTAAGCTAACCGTCAGCTAGCCATATAGCTTCATATGTCATGTAACTCTACGCCAGAAAGCAAATAAGTGTATTTCCAAAAAGGTCAAACTTTTCCTTTAAGAATATTCAAGGTGCCATCACCGGCCATCAGACAGCATGCTTCTCTTTTGGGCCATATAATTATGGAGCATATACACCTATGGACCCATGGACACAGGTGGACAAGTCCACCATTCAAACATTTTCTCTTTAATACGAGTCATTTTCAACAATTACATAACTTGGTTCTCAACATGATTCAATTTTCTTTCCCGGGGCTCAAGGGATCTTTTGTGGAATGTGGATCCATATCTCTGTTAGTCCATCTACATATTTGGCAATATAAAGAGCAACAAGACGCAATCATTCACAGACTGGAATGCACTCAGCCTCATAAATGTTTATTTTGCTGGGAAACGTGCTGTATAGACAGTATAGATGTGCATGTAGGCTATATGTTGACATGAACAGAGAATTGTTTGCATGGTGTCCCTTGAGATGGGATCAGTGTTTCTATGTTCTCTCATGGAGAGAGGAGCATAGATGGAGGGGCATGTGAATTGCTTTCCCACCAAATAAACAACACGCTGGTGGCAAAAGTAAGCAGCTTATGTTACGGCCCTTTCTTAAACCCATGTGATGTAATCCTGTTAGGCTGCACAGACACACAATGTGTGAAATATGATGCAGACTGTGATGTGGTTTTTGACCAGATGATGGTTCCAAGTTTTTCCCCTCTCAGTTTCAGAATATCTATCTGAATACAACAGCAAAAAAAAAAAAACATTAGGAAGAGAAAAAATATAAGTACCTGGAAGCAAATTCTCTGTATGTTCTTCCAGGAGCAGGACAATACAAATAGCTTGTAATGTAGTCATGTTGATTTCTATAAACTTCCAACTGAAAAACTCTTACTGGGAAATCTAGAAAGATGGCTGTATTCTGCCAGTGACCTCTGCTCCAGCGAAACAACTAACCAGAATAACCTGGCTGACACCTCTACGGACGATTGTGTTTTTGCAGTATGTTGATGAAAGACTAGAGCGCTGACCTGAGATCTGCTCAGGACGGGTGCGCAGGGTGTCCATGAAGTTACTCATAGCATTCAGTTCCCTCCAGAG
Source organism: Heterobranchus longifilis (assembly GCA_028570985.1). Lineage (NCBI taxonomy): Eukaryota > Metazoa > Chordata > Actinopteri > Siluriformes > Clariidae > Heterobranchus > Heterobranchus longifilis. Next base: position 1,374 of record JAOVVB010142612.1, read on the forward strand.
GCGCCCGATCTGCACGACCTCTGGGTCACTAAAAAGAAGCTCCTGGGCATCCGTGTAGAACCGAGCCAATCTGAGGAGTGAGGTCAATAACAAATCACACGCATTTAGTCTTGTTTAACAGCAGCTTAACATCCATGTATGACTGTATGCACACACAGAGGCTTTGGAACAAGCAGAGCATACTCCAGAGACATTTAAACATATTCTCTTTGACTCCACATTACATAATTCTGCCCTTTAATCTCAGATCAAATGTTTCAGAGGAATTCAACAGCCCTGACCTCCCTCTACCAGCCCAGAGTGATGCTTACATGGAGTTGTTGTAGTTGGACACCTGGCCGGGAGATTCACCACGGGTGGGGTACTGAAAACAAGGGTTGTTGGCATTACAGAAGATTCCCTGGATCCATGGCAGGACTCCTGTGGAGGGCATGGCCTTGTTGGGGAAGTGGCCTGAGGTAGAGGAGATACTGCTGGCTTTCAGGGTTTTACACAAGTCATTTATGAATAAGAATAAAACATCGTGTTTCACATATCAAATGTTTGTGATATTTTCTGAGTTGTTTGCTTACATTCGTGTTGACGGTAAAGTGGATTCACTCGTCTTAGCCACACCAGCCCCATGAAGAGCATAACAGGCCACATGATCTCCATGAAGAAACGCACCTGGTTGAAGAGAAGAGCACGACATAAACTTTGGAATTCTGCATTGTATATATGTAGGCTAATAGTTTTATGATTGATAAACTGGCACAATAGGACAGATAATAAATCTCCCATTTGTGCTGTAAGTTACCGCTGAAAAATGTAATAAACTCACAATTGAGTGCTACAGTAGAAATATCCAGCAGGTGATTTGTTATTTTTTAACAGAGGGGGGGTGGCCCTATGGGTTATTAAGTAACCCGCTATATAAACTGTAGTTCTGAGAATATTATAGATCCAAGATGAAACTGACAGAAGGGCGGGACCAAGAGAAAAGGGTGCAATTACAAATCTGTCTGCTACTTCAGCACCAGGGACAGCACTGTGGATTTATCAATACACGGCACAGTTAGGCTGCTGATATTTCAGAGTCACGGTCACTAAGTGCCACTTGTGGATGTGCCAATAAATTGGACTTAAAGGAGCTACAGTGTGCTGACCTTTCTTTATGTTTTCCTTGCTGTCTTCTATTGGTCCTACCTTCAACAGTATTTGGGTGTTCGCGACTTCTATGCATTGTTTGTCGAGCCATAGTCGGAGCCAATGATTCTAACTTGCACAAACCTCAGTCTGATAATAAGTATCAGTGAGTCAGGCAGACTAGACTAATATGTTCAACTAAACAACCCTTCTGCCCTGCATTCTCTCTGCTACTAGGGGATGGAAGGGGGGGAGGCATGCACAAGGGATGGCATCCAAAAGCCTTTTCAGTAAATGAGTTGGTATCCCCCTGCAAAGAATGACACCTAAAGACATTTTATCAAACTGCAACCCTCGCAAGGATGAATGATGTGAAATGGATGGATGAGAAGACTGTACCCTCTGCCTCCTGCGGATGGTCCAGTTCTTCCACAGCAGGAGTTTCACCTGTCGTCCTGCCCCCATGGCACCTCCTTTTCACCCCCGCAGGGGCAGGCACCAGCCGACACACCTGGATTCAAGCGGTACACAACACTCTTATGAGCTAAATAATGCTCCCTACAAAATCATAAATTACTTTAAAAGACCATTTGCATTTGGAAAGCTAAATTCTGTGGATGTACATCACAGAGGTGTCCATCCATTCATCCTGCTGTGAGTACTCCATGAAGGCTAGCATTAGATCTGTAATGAGCTCAAGACACTTCACATGGTCAGCATAACAAGTAGGCATATACGTAGATCTTTCCACAGTCTCTAAACATTCTCTGTACTATTCATGGTCAAAGTCACAACCCCAAAACACTGAATATCACACATTCCCAGTCTATGTAACAAAAGTAACTTTAATCTAGGTCAGTTACAACTATTGTGCAATTTAATGGCACAAAACACATCACTAATTAAATATACATTGACTACATTCCAAAGCATGGCTATATAGTCCAGAATGGCATATCACTTACCTCAGAAGAACACTTGCACTGTGGAGCGATACCCAATCCACAAAGCATAACAGCACATAGTCTACCGAGTGCTCCTGGGGTTGCTAACACAGCGAGAATCCAGACCTTGTGAATAGTTAAGCAGATTGATTTAATCTCCTTTCTCGGTGCTGGGAGACTGCTAACTCTCTCACCCATTTGTAGAGGTCTATATGACCTAACCACCTGGCCTATGTTATATGTTATAATCCTACCTCTGCTATAATCCTAACTGGTAAAGAATAAATATGCACATTGTAATTACTTAATATTAGCATCCCTATATATATTCACAGGTCACCATGCTGCTTGGTAAAAAGACAATCAGCTTACTGTATTACGTTAATAAAGCTTTTCTTGCTTAATAAGACTGCATAGCTTCTAGTAATCATGGGAACAACTCTTCTATGTTAAATGCACAATATTCTATGTAATTTTCTGCCTCTGTGGGTCTCAATCAAAACAATAACAAAAGCCTCACCAACATCGCCGTCATTGCAGTCAGTTTCTCCTCATCAGTGTTCATCGTTCAGGAGGTTTTTACCGGGAGCCGAATTATCCGCAGAGGTCTCGTCTCCAAAACAAACAGACCGATCAGTAAAAACACTGAATAAAGCAGTTTAATGTTAAAAAGAAAATCAGTGTTTCTCTGACGCTGTTCAGTGGATGAAGGATGTACCGGAGGGGCTGCGAGACAAGTTATAATTTGCTCAGCTTGTTTCTCTGATAACTTAAGATGCAGACGTTCAGGAGGTTTTTACAAAGAGCAAAATTATCTAAAATAAACGGACCTGGTGATTTAAAGCAGTAAAAAAACTGAATAAACCGGTTTCACATTAAAAATCGGTTTCTCTAATGCTGTTCGTCTCATCGGCGGAGGGGCTAGAACGTTTGCTCAGCTTGTTTCTCTGATAACTTAAAATCCAGATGTTCGATGACTAAAATCCTTCCTCCTCTAAAAAGTGTATCATAAAAATGCATCTTAAAACGGGATAAAAAGTAAATTTCTGAGAGCTTCTGGCAGAGAAACAAAACGCTGATGCATGCACAAAGGGGATATGACGCCATTGACAGGAGACCATTGTAACGGACCGTTACCTTGAATGAAAATACAGATTTCTCTGGGTTTGAACATTGTTGGAAATATTTGGGAAAATCTAAGTACACAACTCAACAAATTATATAACATAGGTCTAGTCATTTTCAGGCATTTTAATGCAGAAATGTAACATATTATACCTTTAAATAAAGCAAGTTCTGAAGAAAGAAAAAAAAACAGACCATCATGAAAGTTGGAAGTTGTCAGATATATTTTAATAAGTTACAAAAGGGTTTTTGTTTTCATGTACCTGTTTTTTTTGTTTTTTTTTACACTGAACTTTTCAACATTCTGTCAACCTTGTACATTACCATGAAAAACAGATACCATTTAAATAAATGATGCACTTCCTACTACTTACAAAAGAACCTGTAAGGTTTAGGTTATTGATAAAACTAATTCAGTTGTAAAAAGAAAAACAGCTTTGGCTATTAAGAAATGTAAATGTTATATCAAAATAAGAAAGATGCCATTATACAATCCAGTGGCATTTCTAAAAGCTTTTTCAGATCAGTGTAAGTTGACACCATACAAGATCAACAGTATAAAAACAAGTGGATGTATACCCTTTGCAACTGGTGCTTCATAACATTACCAAATGCCAATGCAGATACCCAGTACAGCATTTAACAAAGGTCTTTATATTGCTTTATACACAAGTTATTAGCAAAATGATTAATTATAACCTAAATGTAACAGTTTCAAACATTCAGACTCACAGTAGGTAGAAACAAAAAAAAGAGTATTGATAAGTGCACCAAACTTTTTTTCAGTGTCGTGGCTACATGCACTATTGTAACGATTCAAAAATAGTTTTTCTTTTTGGTATATAAACATACATAGTGAGCCTGTAAGAAGTTGGTACAAAATATTCAAATAAAAATGTAATTGCACAGTTTAAAAAAAAAAAAAAAGAATTATAAATATTCTGACCAGGTGCCAGAGTGTACTGAGCAAGTGATTGGTAAATGAAATATTGGTGTTAAAAATATACAGCACTTTAAGTGCATCTTGTTTGTCTTTTGAGGACCCACGGTACAGTTAATCGTCTACACGGTGCCCACAATCGTAGCTCATCTCGAAATTGTCTTTGCAGAGTCAATGCAGAAGTTTCTTATCCTTTGTCTGATAGAATATGGCAAACATTGTTCACATTCGAGCACTGTTTTTTTTTTTTTTTTTAGATCTCCGACTCACACAAAATGAGCCTCTCGATGTTCTACCTCTTGGAGGCGTCTGGGCCTCAGTCTCTGGTACACTGGTTTGTTCTGGTTTGGCCCCAGTTCCTCGGGGCTCGAGCTGGGAGACTGAGACATGGCTGCCTGCTCCGCCTCATTGTCTTCCTCTAGAGGCTCATCTACAGACACCTCTATCTCAATCCCCAACTCCTCCTCCTCCTCCTCCTCCTCTTCCTCTTCTTCCTCCTCCTCCTCCTCCTCCTCCTCCTCCTCCTCCTCCTCCTCTTCTTCTTCCTCTGCACTGTTAGCTAACACACAGTTCTGCAGCTCTTTAGCTTTGCTCCCTGACGGAGGCTTGTAGAAGGTTCCCGGGGGAGGCTGCAGAGTTCTGGGAGCCCTGAAAGCTGTAGCGACAGGGTTGTACTTTGTTACATTATCCTCCCTTCTTAAAGTCCTGCTCGGTCGCACTGCGACAGTGTACGGTCTGTTAGGGAAGATGGTGCTAATAGTGCTCCCGCTAGTTCCGAGGGAGAAAGATGACGAGGATACGGGCACAGAAGCTGATAATTTGCCAGCATCCGCTGCCGTACTCTCCGTGGGCAAACTGGCCACGATTCTGACAGTTCTGGAAGCGACATCGTGTTTGTACTGTTTGTCCCAAGTTCTGCGTAACGTCTGGGTGTCGATAAATGTACTCCGGTAATGTGTGCCCACTCGCAGTTTTGTATTCTCAGTTTCGTCCACCTCTTCAATGGACTGGTCGCAACTAGCTCCTTTCCTGTCCTCTGGGTCAGCTCTGTTCTGGCTGTTATTCTCGTCCACGTGGCCTCGGCTGAGCGTCCGTTCAGCCGGCATGCTCACCGGCCGAGAGGAGAGTTTGTTGCGAGGGTGTCGAAGCTGGACCCTGGAGACGGCGATATGCTGAGAACGACAGAGGCCTTTCTCGCCAGCTTTTGGGACCTCGGGGAGGCTTGATGACAAAACCCCATTGAAGGCCTCCGAATCAACTTCATCAACTTTAATAAGAGAGATTAACAAGAGGTTAAAAGTTAACATATCAAGTAAAATGATGTGGACTTCAGAAACTTTTTAAAAAGATATTTTTAACTGCGTTAAGCACTCGACCTTAACGGTACGCGCTCTACTCAGTGAGCTACCGGGGCGCCATGGACTTCAGAAACTATTATATAGAGAATATCCAGCAGGCAGCCAGTGTCCAGAAAAAAATGAACTTCTGGAGTAATATTGACGAGGCTTTCCACGGTAGTCGGTGTTACACACAGATTACATTACTTGCCCACTGTCGCTTCACTTTTTTTTTTTTTTTTTTTTCTTTAAATATGAATAAAACCCATTTAGTTCATTTTTGGGTATCAGCACCCACATTCATCAAATAAAAAAACTCTAATTTGGAAAATACTAAGCATGTTATCAGTACGTCTGTCTGCTCCGTACAGCAGCAGAGTCGCAGCACAGAGTAGCAGGAATCAGATTTCACTTATCATGTGAAGTGACGGAGGATTTGGTGCCAAAGCAAAAAACAATTTTTTTTTGCCTATTTGGAGGCAACATTTGTCTAGAATGGCCGTGATCTACGATCCACTCTGTTGTGGCGCAGCTGCGCCCGACTCTAGGTCATGAGTTTGTTAGTTAATATCGGCCTAACACCAGCTTTGGTTACTGAGCTTTGTAACAATACTGACCAGGCTCAAAGTCGCTGCCATCGAGGCGTGGCACGGTCTCCTGAACCTCCGCCAATAAGTGGGAAGAAGGAATTATGGAGGAATGCCTCTTATACACCTTAGAGCTCTGCTGTAATGACAGAAAACAAAGAGTCAATCTACTATTTAAAGACAAATGTGCTGTATATGATACATCTCATTTCTAGCATGAAAACGTAGTTACCTCCTTAATGTCTCCCAGCGACTTGGAGTGCCTGCTCAGCTGCTGCTCCTTCTCCTGGTGGGTGAGGCGGGGTTGGGCATCGATCTCTGTCGGCGAGGTGCCGCTCAGGGGACTGAGGGGGGTGTCAAAGATCATCTCGTAGTGTCTGATCAGGAGCTCAACAATGAGTGCCTGATACGGGTAATCCACCAGAGAGGAAAGGGAAACTTCTGCGTCCGCCTGCCTTGGTTTGATCAGTGTTGGGCCAAAGATGATACCCAGGTTGCTGGCGGTCATCTTATTCTCCTCTGATTGCTTGGTCACCCTGGAGAGAGGAAGGAGTATTGATTATACTTTAATCCTGACCTGGTCAAAGCCATCTTTTCTCTACTGAATGGATTATTATATATTGAGTCTATCATGATATCTATAGACATTTTTGAGAGAGAGAAAAAAAAAGGACATTGCATTCTTCTGGCTTGTTCAAAGTTGTTGGTTATTGTTCTTTTACAACAATTGTTGTACCTCTTTTTTGTCAATAAATAAAGTTTAAAAAAGTAATAAATTAATTTAAAAAAGACTAATTCAATCCAATGCATCATGGGACATCTTGCCCTCCATACAGCTAAAGGCCAACGACAACATCAACTCCTTTCAACACGGACACATAGATAAATATTCAAAGACATTCATTGTTGGATTTATTAGTTTTATAAAGTCTCTCTAAACACTGCTCTTCCATGCTGGATTACAAAGCTTCTGAAAGGGATGCAATCGCAGCAATTTAAAGTAAGTTTCTAGACTGCAGCGTTCCAGAGATATTCTAAAAATAGAAAAATAGAGTACTTCGATGTCGTATATGACATCGCCGATAGTAAAAAGGAGACAAAGCGAGAACAGAAAGAAACTGAAATGATTTAAGAGGCGCTGGATTATTTACACGATGTTATCATATGTATTAATACATATCAATATTTCATTTTTAAATATCATGGTTATTGTTATTAATAATGCACTCAGCAGAACTGTATTTTATGGTTTATTTGCGTGAGGCTGACGTACCGGTGCAGATGCTCTATGAGGAATTGCAGTGTCTTGTAATGAGCGGGTGGCAGCTGCCTCAGCAGGTCCTTGATCTTGAAGAGGACCCGGTTGAGGTCCACGCTGACCTGGGCCGGGGTCACCGGGGTGGGACTGAGCCGCAACGCCTCCAGTTCCTCCACAATGATCCTCTGGCTTTCCTTGGCCAGACCGATAAAGTCGTTATAATAGCGGAACAGGATGAGCGGCTCTGGAAGCTGCAGAGGAAAATAGGAGGGGAAAAAATAATCAGAAAAACAAATGAAACAAGGAAGTTAATAATAAACAGAGACAACTGAAATATGTAAGTAAATAGACAAGTGGGACAGGATTAGAAATTAGATAAGCAATCGGGGGGGGCGAGAGGTGGGGAGTTATGTAACAAAAATAAACAAAGACAAATAAATACCACTGCAGTGGTTTTGTTCTGGAGAGCACACTTGTAACCATCTCATGTCCTTATTTAAAATACCTCATTACCCATTATGTTAAGGATAAGGTTTCAAACGTGTCCCACCTGTCTCAGGTAGAGTTTGAGTACGTTGCTAATGTCATGGGGATAAAGGTCGGACAGCTCCACCAGATCTTTGCCATTCTCAAACGCCTGGCACAGCTTCTCTACCCGAGACTTGGCACCATTCACGCGGTAGATACCCTTCACAGCACAAAAACAAAATGCATTCAACGCAGGAAAATTACATGCAATTTTCAGGATCACCATGGCAGAATATTAACAGGATACACCAAAGTAACATAAACAACATACAGTATATGCATTTACAGCAAATACTTTTTATTCATTCATTCAACCTTTATTCATACTCAATGAGATCATTGAGGGGCGACGCTCATTTACAACGACATTGTCAAGTACAAAAACAAAGAATAAAAGAAGGAAAGAAAAACAAAACAACACAGCGAAGAAGCAATATGATCATAAAAATAATAGGAAGACATTAAAACTTTCTGATTTCAGAAAAATAATTTGATAGATTATTAAGATGTGAAAAAAAATACAGTTATTTTGAGATATTAGAATAATTCCCACAAAGCATCACTGACAATACCGGCAGCCTCTACAGGCCCAACCACTGCATTTTATATTTTGAGTCACAGTATCTGATCCTCTTCAGGGAAACCGAAGAGAAAAAGTTTTAACTGTGCGCAAACACTATCACAAACACTTATCTCTCATATTTGAATGAAAGTACCTTAATGTTGAGCGCTCTGTTCTCGATTTCCGACGTACACTTCCGTATGATGAAGGGGATGCCGTCCTGACTGTTCTTAGCCGCCTGCGTGAAGTCGATGCCGAAGAGGTGGAGCCTCCCCTGGAGTTTCTTATGGCCACACTGGATGGCCAGGGTCTCCAGACACTTCTTATGGCACGCTAACGAACACTGCCAACATGTGGAGAAGTATCGCAGTTATAAAAGTGATAGGCACACTGCCGGAAGGCCGAAATTAAAATAGAAGAGATGAAACTGAACATTTTGATCATTATAGTAGTAAAAGCAATAGGATAACGCTATACACAACCAATCAAACCATCCTACAAACACACACTTACTGACTGTCTCATCTCATTCAAAATCTTTAGTTCTTTAATCCAACACGCCATGTTTTTCCCCCAGGATGGTGAAGTCATGACATGCACTACTCTGCCTCTGATTGGCTACTTGTTGCCTTTGTTGGTTTTATTGGTTTTATTGATTAGGTTTAGGCATGAGGAGTGAGACTGGTTAAGTTTAGGGTAAGAATATCAGGGTAAGCCAATCAGAGGCAGAGTAGGGTGGGCCATGCCTTCGCCATCCTGGGGAGAAAAAGGTGATCAGTGCATCAAGATGCATTAGCATTTACATTACAGTACAAAAGATATGTGGTCAAATTAGGGGTGCAACAAACAATTATTTTCATTGTTGATTATTTTCTCGATTAGTTGTTTGGTCTATAAAATGTCAGAAAATGGTGAAAAATGTCAATCAGTGTATCCCAAAGCCCAAAATGACGTCCTCAAATGTCTTAATTTAATAGTTGACGACAAATTGATTAATCTTTGCAGCTCTAGGTCAAATGCGTCCCAGACCACCTCGGCTGATCGGATCACAATGCATCTTGGTAGTCGTTTGAACTTGTATTTAGTGCTGTCCACTTGTGATCCGATCACCCAAGACGCTTTTTTAATCCAAGTGTAAACAGGGTCAAGGAAACTCTATGTCTGGTAACCCCCTTGACTCAATGCCATGGAATGATTCCAATACACTGCAGAGTTATATTCTTATGTGTTGTCAATGTGTCTACCAGCATTACATAACCTTCTCTAAAAAAAAACATTTCCAGTAACCGTTTTATTATTGTCCTGTGCATCATCAGTGTATCTCATAAATATGGAAACAAACTGGATCTAAAATAAACAGGGGGACACAGGGGTGACGGAGGCGACTCCTCGGAAGACGAACAAAAGGTCTTCAGTTTCCACTGCCCGTTCCCCGACTGAGACCAGTTGGTGGATTTGGTCTCGGAGGAGACCCTGTGGCCAGTTTCAACTTTTCCCTTTATTCAAAGGTTTTGATGAGTCTTTCTCTTTTTGTTTTTCTTTGATTTTTTGCTCACCATGAGTGTTAAAGACGCCATTGTGAAACTTTGGCAATGTTCATCTTGAACTTGCATTCCTCTGAAAGCTGTGGACTCACTACATTTAATGAAGGTCCAAATAGAGGCTCATGGTTGGCGTTTTGTTCCATTAGTTCTAAGACTAAACAAAAAGAAAAGAAACCAAGGTTACCTCCTCACACTCTGCTCCGTGAAACACCACCAGGCCGTCGCACTCACGACACTTGGACGGCGCTCTAAGCTTCCTCAGCTTGTGGGTTTGAGAAGCCTTGGACATCTGGGTGTTTCTAAAGGGACCCGGCGAGCTGGCTGTTTCGATTACCATCTCACTTAAACCTGCAGAGTGGAGGGAGAGGAACAAGAAACAAAGGACAAGGAGCAGCATTAGAAGCCATGTTCTTTTACTGTAGGGACACATCTGAATCCCACTGAGGGTCTTTCTCATGCAGAAAATAAATATTACATATTAACCCTCTGAACGCCATGCAGTTTCAGGGCGTCTTTTTTGCTCCTGTCACATTTTACGCACTGTGGGCTCTATTTTCACTGCAATATAAAATCCTGCATCTCTATGGAAACAGCACCGTCATGGCTAGAAGTAGGGAGAACTCAAAAATGTCTTTTGTGCAGTATAACACAGTTATAATGGCATTAAGTCATAAAAAAACATGCAGG
>JAOVVB010142632.1:0-12010 GCA_028570985.1 Heterobranchus longifilis
TTTTTCCTAACCACACCACGTGTTGCCCTCGGTAACGGGGCCGCTCGTTAAGTATCGGATCGGTACTCGGTATCGGCCGACACCCAAAACCCAGGGATCGGGATCGGGATCGGGATCGGGATCGGGACTGAAAAAAAGTCGGATCGGCGCATCCCTAATGAGAACACAGAAATAAAAAGCCATACTGATGGAAATCAGGCATTTGTTTAGTGATGAGGTGAAGTTCCACTGGTTTACGCTACATTACCTTAATAAAAATCAGGCAGTGCATGGAATATGTATGATATCATCATCATTATTATTATCATCATCATCCACATTAGGAGGAAGGAACAGAGCAGAGAAGCGGAGTCTACTGTGATGCCATTAGGACAAAGAATTGCAAGAAGAATGAGATGTCAGTAAACAAACAAAATACAGCAGAAGAGATTCAAACGAAAAGCGCAGGCGGGAACTTACAAATCCGCGGCCTCGGCCTCTCTCTGCGTTGTGGCCCTCGTAATCTCGAGGGCCTCTGTCTCCGGGCCCGCCGTAGTCCCGTGGAGGATAACGGGAGTGACCGTAGCCCTCCTCCGAGTGCTCCATCCCCTCTCCTCCCATGTACTCTTTGCCTCTGAACGGAGGAGGGTACGGGGACGGAGAGGAGGAGGAGGAAGAGGAGGACGGAGAGCGATCCCGTTTCTTCTTGCCCTTCCTGCGAGCACAAACATAAAACGTTCGGATGTGAGCGTCACTAAAAATGAGCTTCACGGCTGAAAAATGTGGCAAAAAATGCTTGGTTTGTAGAGTGGTTGCTATGGTTACAGGAGACATGTTTTCACCTCTTTCACAAAAACAAATGTGCTGTCTCATACTTTGAAAGTTAGAATATGTGACATTTCCATATCAAAATGTCTAAAAATGACCTGTGTACTTAAATTATCCCGAATGTTCCCAACTATTTTCAAAGCAGAGAAATCTGTCATTTACATTTGGACGCCTGTCAGTGACGTCATATCCCCTTTGTGCATGCGTCAGCGTTGTCTGCCAGATGCTGTCAGAAACTGTCTTTTCATGCCACATTTTTATGATAAACTTTTTTAGATCTTGGTTGTTTTTAACTAAATATTTTAACCGGGCGAAGGATTTTAGTCATCGGACGTCTGGATCTTAAGTTATCAGAGAAACGAGCTGAGCAAACGTTAGCGGCAGCTCGGCTAGCAGCCCCTCCTGAAAGACTGTTACCGTTTTTTACCGGTTTTAATCACCGGGTCCGTTTGTTTTGGAGAGGAGACCTCTGAGGATAATTTGGCTCCTGGTAAAAAACCTCCTGAACGATGAAGGGAAAATCTTTAGAAAATATTCCGTCTCTCTGACTACTGAACGTCGCCATCAGACACACAACATGTGTTCTGTTTAATAAACCTTCAAACCAGACAAATTAAATCAAAATCTCTCCAAGTCAACAAAAATGAAACGTTTCTATAAAACGTCATTTTGATTAATCTACATCTAAACCAATCAGCTGTTCGATCAGCTGGACGCCAGGCATTTCCCATCATGCCTTGGGACATGCGGTCGGTGGAGAGCGGCTGCGGCGCCTGGCTCTAAAAACTGCGACCGCCTTGATCTCCTGAGGTAATCTTTGCCTACGCGTGCATGACTGCATGCATTGAGCGTGTCGAGAAATAAATATATTTAACATATTTTCTCATTGTACATTTCTATTTTCTATTTATGATTGACGTTTTCTTGTACTGTATGTGAAAACCTTCTTAGCAATAATCCGATTTCTGATTCTCGACGCTTTACATCGAGAACGCTTTAATTCTGGAGTGGTTACAGGAAATGCAATGTTACGCAATGTGTGTTACGCAACGTCATCCGTGTTAGCGCCTGGCTGCTAATCTTTCAATACATTTAGTCGAGCAAAGACATTAGCTGTGGAAACTGCTGGGCGCAAAGCCAACTGTGTTAAAATCATATTTTCAGTGTGTGGGGAGAAAAAAGTAATTACACACATATATCCTAGTAAACACTCCTGCAAACATTGTGTTCCCTGTTGCTGATTTAAACACAGGACTGTAGAAATCTCTCCAGGGGGAAAGAACTGAGACAACAGATTGAACCTACTTGGATTTCTTGTGGTGTTTCCCAGATTTCTCAGAGGACCTCTCTCTGCTCGGCCCTCGGGAGCCTCCGGGGCTCCTGCCTCCTTCTCGCTTGTACTCCTTCCCAGCAAACCTCTTACGTCTTTCAATATCCAGGCGCAGGTCCATCACGTCTCCTTTGAACTTTTTACTTGCGTCCTGCAGAAATATGAGTCGGTTAGCCGCTAAACCAGCCGTTTGTTAACACTGATTGGACAGAAATATGCTGTAAATTATTTGGTAAAACATGAAATGAAAAAACCAACACCACTGCATTACAAAATAAAGATGCACAGTATATATCAAGTATTGTGGTCCCTCTAGTGGTTAAGACAAAATGTGACAATTCTTACATTACACATGACATTACTATGATGTGTACTAAAGCAAATAAAGAATACAAAATGACTTTTCACAGTTTAATATAAAAGTGTGGAAACCAGCAGCATGCATGTAGATTATTAAAATAAATTGAATTTCACAGTTTGTTTTTGTAGCTTGAGTTTTTTCTTTTTAAGAAAAATACTTACAAGGTAAAGGCACTGATAAGCGTCCCTTGAGAGGCTTGGACTCGGATCTTAATTCACTTCCTTTTAGCCTTTTGCTTGGGTTCGTACATACCCAATCAATAACCATATCTCATAGGCTGGGGGGCTTGCTTGGCACTTACAAAACACAATTGGGCTCTTTTGATTTAGAAATATGCATCCTTTGAAAGAAAAGCACAAAGCTGAACACTGCTGCTTTGGATCGTCTCAAATTTGCTTGTTCCAAATACGTCAAATTTCAAAATGGCGGGTCACCTTGTAGCTCGTCTCCTCCATATCCTCAAACAGGTGAGAGTGCCTCTTAAAGGCACTGGGGGAAACATCGATTCTCCTGAGAGAAGCGGAGGAAAACAACAGAACGTCAGCAGGCAGAGATTATGAAAGATGGGAAAAATTAAGACAACTATTTTGAACGGTAAGGATGGGACAAGTTGATCGTGGTGGATTTCCATTATCGGGAATATCGGGAATATCCTCACAAATGTGGTAATGTTTTGAGGAAAAAGTGGTAATGTTTTGAGAAAAAAGTGGTAATGTTTGGAGGGAAAAAGTGGGAATTTTTGGAGAAAAAAACGGTAATGTTTGGAGGAAAACGGGGTTATGTTTCATGAGAAAAGTGCCAATGTTTTGAGAAAAAAGTGGTAATGTTTTGAGAAAAAAAGTGGTAATGTTTTGAGACAAAAGTGGTAATGTTTGGAGGAAAAAGTGGGAATCTTTTGAGAAAAAAAGTGGGAATATTTTGAGGAAAAAAGTGGTAATGTTTTGAGGAAAAAGTGGTAATGTTTGGAGGAAAAAGTGGGAATCTTTTGAGAAAAAAAGTGGTAATGTTTTGAGAAAAAAGTGGTAATGTTTTGAGGAAAAAGTGGTAATGTGTTTGTGCTGGTAATGCCTTTCTCTGTTTTATATCATATTAAAATAAATATCTTTGTGTTTTGGACAAAACAAGACATTTAAAGACATCTTGCACTTAATGGATAATGAAAACAATGGTTAGTTGCAGCCCGAGAATAAATCCCTCCAGATCAGATGACGAGATGTTGCAGGTACCTGTGGATTTCTGGGCTCTTCCTTGGCTTCATCATTTCTACCTCTGCAGCTTTTCTTTGGTACATGGCAAACCGCTCACTTAAAGTCATGTCTGAGGATTGGAAGTGTTGAGCTGCAGATAAAGAAGAACAAACTATTATTCCAGAAACAGCAGCAACAGCTGCGGTCACCAACATATAATCATGTAGCGAGATGTCCAGTGGATGTGGTCTACTGTTGTCTTGTTATCTGGAGTCTGTGGAGGCTGGACAGAAGCGGCGCAGGTCACACTTTACCTTTGATGTAGTGCACGATTGAGACTATGTGCTGAGCGAAGAGCTCAGACGGGCTGCGGCGGAGCTGTGCCGACTGAATGTGCTGGAAAATGGAACGAAACGCTGGATCTTTCTTAGAGGGATTCAGCAGTTCTTTGGGCATGAGGCGCTCTTTAGACTGGGAGGAGCTGAGAGGAGAGGAGAGGTGAGGGACATTCATCACTGAAAGTCAAAATATTTACTGTATTGGCACAAATATAGGACCAGGGGGTTGTATCGTATTCTATTTTTTTTTTTAGAGATGGTTTTGTTGTAGTATTGTGTATTTTGTGCTCTGTATATTGTACATTTTTGAACTTTTATATTGTGCACCTGACTGCAGATCAAGTTTTAAATCTGGGATAATAAACGAACTGAACTGAGGACTATTTTTTGCGTATTTACATCATCAGATATTCTTTTTGAATGGAGTTACAACACACAAAGTGCTTTTCCAACCACTGGCTTTTATGTGCATTTCCAATTTGTGCATAAAAAAAGAGGAAATTCGAGGTGGGGGGGGGGTGGAGTAGTGCAAAAAAAGTTTTTACACTTTGCCAAGTAGGAAAAATTGGAAACAGACTTTGCAAATAAATCATAACGTACATGACGCATGTGACTTAAACATCCAATAAAGCTTCAACTGGAGAGATTCACAAAAGCTTCTTAAGAAAAAGAAACTTCTTAAGTGCTGCTTTATTCTTAACTTTAAAAAAATTAAGACGATTTGATATTCATGAATAAAGTTCTTGTTATTTTTTTCCCCCTCATGTTTCTTCCTAAGAAAAAACGTTAGAATAAATTAGACTCTTGAAAGCAAAGCTCTTAAATTTCTTCCTAATTTTCTTTAACCTCCTCTCCCAAAAACTGTTACATTGAAAATGTAAGCCTCAAAATTCATTCATTTAAACACATTTTAGACAATTAATTTGGATTTTCAGTCTTACTAGGTTTATCTAATGCTTAGTTTAACATTTATTGTTAATTTTAGCTTTTGGCTGCGAGGACGAGGATCTGTTTGTTGACACTGTTTTGTATTTTCAAAAAAGTCTCTCTCTTTGTTGGTCTTATATTTGGGCCAATACAGTAATATCACAGTGTACATCACCAGTAGTATTACTACACATACCTGGGCATTTCATCTACAGAACTGATTTTGAGTTCAAAGTCGTCCCTCGACAGGTGTCGCACAGGTGACTCGTCGCGAGCCGGGAACGCTCCGGGAAACAGCGGCCGCTCCTTCTCTCTGGAAGTTGCGGGAGGGGACGGACTCCTTCTGGACTTCTCCTTCTCTTTCTTCTCCTTCTTCTTGGACTTCTCCTCTTTCTTGGAGGCGTGCTTGCGGCTTCGGTACATCTCCTCCTCCATGTGATCTACGGGCTCCGCCTCCTCGGCCTCCCTCCGGTTTTTCTCTTTAACCGACGGGTAGGACGTCGGGTAGCTCGGCTCGTCCCCCCATTTCCCGAAAATGTCCCGAGCTGTGAGGGTGGTTTTCACCTCCCCGTCGTCCTCCATGTCCCTCTCTTTCAGCCCGTGAGACTTGAGGAACTCCTCTTCTCCCGCGTCGAAGAAAGGCATGGTCTTGTCTTCCTTGGGGTCGCTGAAAGAAGACGACGAGATGTTGAAAAGCTCTCCGGACTTGCCTCCTTTCTCTAGTTCTCGGTCTGCGCCGCTCTGCTCTTTATCGCGACCGTTCTCCTTCTCGGCAGCCTGCTTTTTGCTTTTGTTCTCAGCCAAGAACCTGAAACAGAGAACCAAACGGAGCTGTAGTTCCTGCGACGCCAGGTACGAGACTAATATGCTCATTTTATTAACTGCAGACTGAGAGGAGCAGTGTAAAGCCGGAGATATACATGCTGTTTAACCACCCGTTCGCGTAGACGTCACGTCACGTTAATTCCCACACAATGAACGGACAAAACGCGGAATACGCGAGGCAGAATCATGCGTTTGCGTAGTTAAAAGCAAGTATATCTTCAGTTTAAGAGGGAAAAACAAGACAACATATTCTCACAAGCTGAAAAAGGAAAATGTAATATACATCAGGGATGGGCAGGCTACAAACAGATGGTAAAACTGCATTTATAATGTTATTTCTAGGATTATTAACTTATATTTTCTTGCTGTGTAAATCTAATCTCTTCTCCTTCCTTGCTCCAAACTCACAAGGTATTAATGCACATTTTTTCTCCTCATTCTGTTACACTTGTGCATCCAAAAACCTAGAAACAGTGAGGACTGCGACTAACGATTATTTTCATTGTCAATTTTCTCGATTAATCGATTAGTTGTTTGGTCTAGAATGTCAGAAAATTGTGAAAAATGTCAATCAGTGTTTCCCAAAGCCCAAAATTCTGTCCTCAAATGTCTTATTTTGTCCACAACTCAAAGATATTCAGTTTACTGTCATGAAGGAGTAAAGAAACCAGAAAATATCAGAAAATTATGACTTTTTTTCCTTAATTTATCGATTATCAAAATAGTTGGCGATTAATTTAATAGTTGACAACTAATCGATTAATCTTTGCAACTCTAGAAACTATAAAAACTAACAATGCAACTCAGTTTTTACCGGGTTATTATTAGGGCTGAACAATTAATTGATTTTTTATCAAAATCGTAATATGGTCTACTGCAATTTTAAAATCGCAGGAGACGCAATATTTGTTAAAAGGTGAAATGCGTCAAAATACCATTTTAAATTAAATATTGTCGTGCTGCAGAGATGTCCTGGCCAACATCATATTCTAGACTTCAGAAAACGTCTTTTTTAAATCACACTGTAATAATTTTAATGATTAAATGAAAATGAGAATAATGATGCAAAAATGATCATTTTTCAAATTATATCACAATTGCAATATGAGTAAAAATGACTGCAATTAGTTATTTTTTCAACATCTTTCAGCCCTAGTTATTATGCAGATATTGCACTATATATGTTATTAGAATTATTTAACTCTTAAATCCAGATCCCAGCCTGAAAAATCTACTATCAGATCTCAGTTGACTTGGATGAGCTAATTAATGTAGCAGCTCTTCAATATATTTCCCCAGTCAAATTATTCTTAAAATTAAAAATAAGAACTTTAAATCAGTGACTGCCTCCCAAAATGGCAGATCGTGCAGAATAAATAAACCTAAAAGCTCCGTGCTGAATGTTTGCAGCAGCAGACTGGCAGCTGGTTTTAATTTCCAATCTTTTCTATCATTTGTATAAAAAAAAAAAGGCCATCCCTAAAGCAAACAGTACAGACCAGGATTAACATTGCAATAATTATACTTACATCATAACCACCACCACCACCGTCCTAAGTAAGTGGGATTTCATACAACTTCCTCTCAGTGCACAGAAAAGGAAAACAATGCACAAAATCTGGAGTTTTCCTTTTTAACTTGTATTCCTCCAGGGATCTTTGAAAAAAAGGCTAAACATGTTTGAAAGAAAAATAACGTTGACAATTTGTTAGAAAAATGAAAAAGAATATTATGTGTATTTAAATTAAGGAAGAAAAGTAGCAGACATACTTTTTGAAGGCGGCGGAGATCACAGTCTTATCTCCGCATTTGGCGTCTTCCTTTGAGAAGAACCCGAAGCCGCTGAAGGAGGCCGTTTGTCCGGACTTTGTGGGGCTCTTTGCCGGAGGGGACGCGGTGCCGATGGTTTTCCACAGAGGGCCGCCGCTCCCGGGTCCTTTTCCCTCAGGTTCAGAGGACGCGTCCTCTTTCTTGGCGTCTGGGCTGCTTCGTTTCGGGCTCGTGTCGTAGTCGATCCATTTCCCTCCGGAGGCCTTCTCGATGGCGCTGCCGTCCCCCTGACCGGATTTCTCCGCTTGACTTTCTAACTTTTCTTTAGTGTCCTTGGAGCCGGGCTTGCCCTTGCTGCCGCGGTGACGCGGCGACGAGGACCGGGACCGCGAGGAGTAGCTGGAGCGCCTGGAGCGCCGAGATCCCCGCGATGACGAGCGGTCGGAGTAGTGGGAGCGGCTCCGGCTGCCCGAGCGCTTCCTGGGCGTGCGGGAGCGTGAGCGCCCCCTCCTGGGGCTGTGTGAGTGGTGGTCCTGGTCGTGGTGGCGATCGTGCCAGCCTCCTCCTCCTCCGCCGCCGCCACCGCCACCGCCACCGCCACCGCCACCGCCGCCACCTCCCTGCCAATTGGCCTTATAGCCATAGCCGCCGCCGCCTCCCCTGTTCTGGTAATGGCCGCCGCGTGGGTAATAGCCTCGGTTTCTGCCGCGGTAGTGGAAGGGCCTCCGGTAGCCTCGGTTGTAGCCTCTGAACCCCCCTCTGTTGTTCTGATAGTCCCTGGTAGGATAGTTTCTGTAGGACGGAGAGTGAGAGCGAGAGCGGGAGCGAGACCTCGAACTGGAGGACAGAGGAGAGGAAAGACAGAAGAAGAAAAATGTATGTTATTGAGGGCAAAGCATGTGTTGTGGCGAGGCAGGGGACGATATGACAATTTCATGTCACGATTATCCTGGCCAAAATAAATGCGATTCACGATATTATCCCGATAATCATCAAAATATGCTTAAAACTCTTAAAACGGCACTAAAACACACTTTACCTTACATTTTGCGACTTTTTTCCCCGAAACATTACAACTGATTTCTCGATATATAAGGACTTTTTTCTCATAAAATTGTGTTTTTTTTCTGTAAACATTCTGACTTTTTCCTCATAACATTGTGACTTTTTCCTCTTGAGGATATTCATGATATTCATGATATTCATAATTATCCAGAAATTCACCATCAACTTCTTGTGAGCCGAACACAATTTTCAACCTTGCAAGTCACATTTAAGCAAAAGACTGTAGCTACAAAGCCGCTCCTCTTGTGGGGGATGCTACATCAGTGAAACATTACGTGACATTTATTTAGCTGACACTTTTATTCAAAGCGACAACTTACAATAAGTGCATTTCAGCCATGAAGACACAACGCAAAAACTGCAAGAATCATACAAGCACATACAATTCAAATTTCTGACAAAAATATCAGAAATTCACTCATTCCAACTGTTCAAATACGAATATTTGCTGCTCTTCTGTAAGTTGTAATGGATGCTTTTTCACCATTTTCTCACACAACAAAACAATGAATTGATTACTCCAGAAAATAATCTTAAGATTAATAAAATTAATTATTTAAAAAAATAGGACCGATAATTCAGTTATCTGACCAGCAGATGGGACTTCTCGACACCTTCTTTTATCGTGGTAACCTTTGAGATTTAAATAATATCAGACAGACTATTCCTCATGTTTCTGTGGACCCCCTGGGTGCACACAATGGCCCCTGGTGGTCCCAAAACCATATCATGGGTAGCCTTGACAGGACACAGAGACCCACTACTGCCCAGGTGCCAACAGAGGGCGATGTAAGCTCAGAGATGAAGTATCTCTACTGAGACGTGTCTCTGTCATTCACTCAGAATAGAATAGACAGAATAGACAGAAATGTAAACAAAAACTTAAATTACATACAGGATACCACACAAAGGTCTAAATACCACACCATGAATAATTTCTAAAGAACGCTGAAGTGAGAACGGTAAGATAAACGGAAGATAAAACATGATGACAGACAGCAAACTAATCATCACGACTTTATATCTGCAAATAAATACTTACAAAACAGCAGTTTCCCTTATGACGACTACAAATAAAATCCATCCAAACAGCATGTCAATTCAGGGATATAAATGTGATTTTAAATGACACACTCTTAAGATTGCACCTGTCCTGATGGCCTGTAAAGCCACGAGTACATGCCAACTACATTCTTACCCTTTGCACCGTTTCATTGGAGCAGTCCTGGACAAAAGACAGCGTATTCCCACAAGCCGGACAGTGTGTGCGTGTGGCTTTAATTTATGTGTTGGACAAAGGGTCGGTACAAGAATACAACCTGCTCTAATCCACAGAGGGAGGAGGCAGTGACGGGGGAGGGAGATGCAACAAGGCCAAGAGTACTTGCTGTGTGTACTTCTTTTTTCCTTTTGATAATCATTGACATGTAGTGTAGCAATGAAAAACATCCACTCCGACAACTCGCTGTCAGTCAAAGTGCTTTAACCCTCCAGCTTCAAACACAAACAACAACAAGGCAGCCAGCGTGGGAAGAACTCCCTCACATATTTAACTGGAAGACATGTCTAGGGATGGGCCAATAATCGAATTTTTATTGTGGATCGCAATAAAAAACACTCACAAGAAGTAGATCGTGGTGAATTTTCATTATCAGGATAATCGTGAATATCCTCACAAATTGACTGCAGTTTACTGCAGAGTACTATCTGTGGTGCAGTACTAATATTTGTTTCTTAAAATAAGTTGTAATGTTTGGAGAAAAAAGTCACACTTTTATGAGAAAAAAGTCATAATGTTTAGAGCATAAAGTTGTAATGTTTTGAGAACAAAGGTGTAATGTTTCAAGAAAAGACAACAGAATTTTATGAGAAAAGAGGAGTAATGTTTCGAGAAAAAAGTCACAATTTTATGAGAAAAAAATCCTAAAGTTTCAAGAAAAAACAAAACAATTTTATAAGAAGGAAGTCCCAACAAATGAAAATGTAAGTTGAAGTGATTCCAGTGTGTTTTAGTGCCATTATAAGGAAACAGATTTCCTGTTTCTGGATAAAAAGATTTGACTGAGTGTGGATGTTGACAGGTGAACACACTGAAACACGGCATGATGGCTGATGTTTTTTTAATATCTGATTTGTGTGTTTTACTGAATAAATGCTTTAAATGAACTGAAGATGTTTTCTGCCTCAGGGTTCCTGCTGTCTGCACCCGCTCTCTGTCCTGCTGCGCTCTCTCTCCCAGCGGCCTCCTCCGAGGGGCCCGGGCAGACCCCCCCCCGGTCACAGTGATGAGGAGGATGCTTCAGGTAACGTCTCCACTTTTAATCAAGGTGCTCTTTTAAGGCAAAAATGTTACGTTAGCGTGTAGCTTTTAAAGCGTCTCTGATTTCATGAAACAAAGCAGCATTTGAATCATGTGATCAGCTGATCTTCAGTTGCTTCGTTCCAGATGTTTCATGTTGTAGTGAAAATATTTCATATTCAGCCGTCCTCTGCGCTGTAACAAGCTAACTAATGTTAGCGAATGGCTAGTTAGTTAGCTCGCTTGCTAATTCCTCCATGCTTTAATGCTACACTGGTTACAAAATGAAAATGGGCCGAACAAAGTTGTCTCTCATCTGGTGACAGCGATGTGCTTTCCTACGCTGTAATGTTTTGAGAAAAAAGTCGTAATGTTTCGAGAAAAGAGTCGTAATGTTTCGAGAAAATAGTTGTTATGTTTCAAGGCAAAAGTCTTAATGTTTTGAGAAAAAAACTCACAATTTCATGAAAAAATAGTCCTAATGTTTCAAGAAAAAAACACAATTGTATGAGAAAAAAATTGTAATGTTCCCCGAAAAAAAATCCCAACAAATCAAAATGTAAAGTGATTCCAGTGTGTTTTAGAGCCGTTTTCAGAGTTTTAAGCATATTTTGTTGATTATCTGGATAATATCGTGAATCGCTTTTATTTTGGCCAGGATAATCGTGATTCTTTGTAGATCTGTCCGGTGACAGGAAGTCAGACTTTATCCAGGAACGGTTCACACAGTAAGCCAGAATAAACGAGTAGAAAAACTGACCCTTTAATAGTTTTATCCTCCAGTACACTCTGCTGTGGAGGTTTTCTTCACCCTGACAGTCACTGCAGGTGGCATCTGTCTGATCCTGTGTGTGTGTGTGTGCGTGTGTGTGTGTGTGTGTGTGTGTGTGTGTGGACATCAGTCATGTCCTCTCCTTCACACCTTTACTGGCTCTATCTTCCATCTTTTCATCCGTCTCTCCTTTCATTGGACCCTGGCAGGAATTCTCCTCCTAATCAAAAGATTCGCCTCACTTTATTCTCCACTGATGTGTGTGTGTGTGTGTGTGTGTGTGCGTGTGTGTGTGTGCGTGTGCGTGTGTGTGTGTGTGTGTGTGTGTG
>JAOVVB010142641.1:0-12010 GCA_028570985.1 Heterobranchus longifilis
GAGCGTTTCAGACAGAGGGTGAATACAGGTATTCAGACACAGTATGACAAAATTGTTTTTTGAACATTAAAGCATGTAAACATGTTCTAGTAGAAACCTAAAATACAAGTATGAACCTGAAAATGAATATGATATGGGACCTTTAATTCATGCTGTCATGTTAATTCAATCCAGGTTTAAAATGAATCCTAACAGGTGCATCCCACCCTCCGTTAGAAATAATCACCTTCAGTCTCCAACACCAGTGATGCTGACAGAATGCGGCTCAGTTGTTTTGATTTTTCAATCAAGTCTTGATGTTTGATGTTGTGAGCAATGCTCATTTCAAAATCTGCGATGACGCTTCCAGCCCTTCAATGAAGACAAAGTACAGATTTCAGTCACATATTGAAAATTATAAAATTATAATTACAAGGTATTTTCACATAATTATGAGCTCTTTTCTTGTAATTACAAGACAGTAACTCATAATTATGAGATAAGGTGTCTATTTTCTTCTTTTGTGAATGCAATGCGCTTCCTTAGGAAACAGAAAAATAACAAATTATTTTATTTGGTGCAAACTTACCTGTATTCAGTAATTGTTAAGACTTCAAATCCCCTTAAAGTGCTGTACACTGCTTTCATCTGCAAGGCAACAACTCATTCACACATCGGTACACTATATTGGCAAATTACAATTAATTACATCCTGATCTGACAAAGGTCATTAATTAAATAATGTGCTATTTATTCATAAATACCTCTTGTAACAACTTGTTATTACACTTCTGGAAGGCCACAGAGGTTGTTTTTTTCAGGCAATCGTGATGCTCCTCTCTGCTCAAAATAATGGATCCTGTGATAGCAACTGTGAAGAAAAAAGATGTATGCTTGAAACACACAAATACACATGCACATGCAAATACAGCTTTTTTTTAATAAAAAAACCCCAAATACCTGTTTTGTTTGAAACACACATGTGAGCCAGGTTGCTGTTGAAGTTGCATTTCGTGCTGCCACAACATTTCTGACGAGACTGACAAAGTCGATCGCTCCATCTGAAGTCCGACATGCAGTGACACTCTGTGCCGGCCGGGACACTCTGACAGACTGATAAGAAAATAAAACATAATCGTTTAACTTGGGGATTAATTTTCATCAATCAGAACATGCAGTTTATTTAAAATATTAGAAAAATGTTTACATGTTGTCATTTCAAGGTCGTCAACTTTCAGGGTGGCGTTTCTCACAAAAGGTGTCAGTAGCTTCGTTATATTTGGGATCGCACTTTCATCTATTGTCAGTTTGACATAATACATTTGTGTTGAATTGCCTGAAACATGCAAAACAGACATCACTTATAAATGCAATGCATTTGTAAATATCACATCTGTTTATGATCAATGTTATTTGCATTTTGTAACTTTACCTTCTCCATTAGCCTGCAAAAGTCAGAGGGAAATCATTCAGTTCAATGCAGTTTAATGTTGCAATTTTGAATTTCAAGATCTAATGTGTTACGCACATGACAGAAGTTTAGTCCCAGGATATGAAGAACTATAAAGGCCCACATCCTGTTTCTGAAAATAATCAATAACGATAAGAAGAAGTCAGGAGAAAAAGAGATGGCTGGTTGCTCTGTACACTCAACTGTAGATCAAAAATGTGTCGGGTGCTCTTCGAAAACTGAGGGAACAAAATAGGATAGACAGGAAGGTAATCCAGGCACTCCAAAATATAAGACTGGTGATTGACTGATATACAACAGAGGCCCACTGGTCCTATGAGAATAAATGGCTTGTGTATAAGTGCTTTCCAGATTAAATGATTTACAGGAAAAAAAGAAAGAAAAAAACACACAAAGAAATAGCAACATGAGAGCACATATATCAGCACTGAACACATACATAAACAGATGGAGGGGCAAGTGCAAAATACAAGAATTAAGTTCATATATTAAGTAAAATGTGGATAAGAGAAATAAAAAATAAGCTCATATAAAGCAGGTGCCAATAAAAGTACAAACTCTTGAATCTAAAACAGATAAAAGTGCAAAAGTTCAACAAGTTCAAATATGTAATGACAATGAAGTTAAAATAAATCATAAAATAGTAATATAAAGAGGAATATGAAGTGATGTGGTAATGGAAAAAGAAAATATTATTAATTAGTGATAGAATTGCACTGAATTCCTGAGATGGAAAAAAAAAACTAAAAAGTAATATGACATGTAGTCATTTAGAGTACATTTCCAAAAAGTTACAAAAACACAGTGAAAAACTTTAAGTATCTGTGTTGTGTGTTTCATTGTACCAGCTCGTACGACATATACTAGGCACGTATATTAATGAAACATAATCAATATAGAAAGAACAGCTGACCTGTTTTCCTCGGTTTGTATCAGAGAAACATCACAGCAGCGTGTCACGATGTCAGAAGAATAACGAATAACAGCAGCAGCAGCAGCAGCAGCAGCAGAGAGCTGCAGCGTACAAGGAAGTGACAAACAAGAGATCATTCAGTGTCCAGGCCCATCATCCCACATGCAAAGTCAAACATTATATGGAACTAATTTGACTTTCAAACACTGTGTTTACACGGTGTTTGTGTCATGACAATAATAAGAGGTGTGCTACAGCTAATAGTGTCTTTTTTGTATTATTAACATTAAGACATTATAAACAGAAACGAATAAATACATAAATAATAAAATACACAGGGTACCTAGTATATTGCTATCCCTCTACACTACATGGTAGGCCTAAGTATAATTATAGTCATAGTTTGGTTAAGTTTAGGCACAAAAACTACTTTGTTAGGGTTGTGGTTTGGATTGTGGTTTGGGTTAAAAACAGTACGTTACTTCACTTCCGTGTGTACAAACACTACATGATGTCATTATGCACGTGGCGCATCAATATCCAATACACTATGAATACAAATGTTCAGTCAAATTGTATTTTATTTGCTCATAGTTTTTTTTAAATGTGATCTGAAAATTAACTAGTAGCCGTAACTGCCAAATAAATGCAGTAAAAGTAGTAAAAAGTACAATATTTCCTTCTGAAATGCTGTGGTGCAGAAATGTAAAGTAGCATAAAATTAAGATACTCAATTAAAGTACAAATACCTCTTACAGTAAGTAGTACAGTGTTTGTGTAAATGTAAATGTACTTACCACTGCCTACACGTCCTGTAATTAGACCCACATCCTGTAAACGCAGGATACATTTCTCAGAATGAGTACAGTAGTACTACTAACCATAAGTAGTATACTGATCTTCATGTATAAAAAATCAGGAGTGCACCTTTAAGATGGGACAACAATCAAATGATTGAAATTCTTTTTTCAGTTGCAGAAAATGTAAATAAGAGGACAAAACAATGCAAAAGTATTTCTACAAAATCTTTATTCCTTTTTAGAAAAAGGTTTTTTTTTTCAGTGTTTCAGTTGCAATACGGACAAAATTCACTCGTACATTCTTAAAAAGTGAGGCACTATCATCTCACGCAGGACCATTCATACCGCCGCAGTAGTGCTGAACAACAGTCAAGTACAGAATCAATACCAGTATAAAACACTTTAGTTGCTCTAAAATTCACAGGACTTAAAATAATTCTCATAAAACTGTGTAGTTTTACATGGACACACGGAAGTAACCGACTGAATGTGAATCACTGATTGTACACCTGAAGTTGACAAATACTGCATGTAAATTAAACTTGTGCATCTGTAAAATTATAAGCTGCACTCACGTCTTTTCTTGAGAAAAAACAAACAAACCTCGTGTTGACTGAACATCGTTTAACCTTCGACCTCGTTGCGGATTTAGACAAATTCAAATCACGTCCTCCGTCACAAAGCAAAGGCAACAAAATGAGAAATAAAAATACATGTTTTGTCCAAGTGCTTTGTGTTAAAGGCTTTTGAACTGTTTTCCAGTCAGACATGAAACAACCGGGTGATATATCACACGGCTGTTTCATGTTCCACGAGATGCGTTTGAGCTTCAGGAAGAAATGTGTCCGTCTCTTCCTGCGATTGTCCGTCTTCTTGTGAGAAGGTCAGTCCGTTGATTTCTTTGTGTTGTGGAGCCCTTTGTTGTGCTGAGAGCTATACGAATAATTAAAAAGATCATTAAAAGGTAAATATAGAAGGACAGATTGACACATAACAAGGATTTTAAACACTACAAGCCTCTGTGATCTTTAAACAGAAGAAGCATGTGAGAACTAAAACGAGCTGTGAAGATGCTAATACAGCCGTGCTAGTGGTTCTGTAAGAGCTAAATGCTAACATGCTCACAATAAAACGCTAGTCTGGCTGACTGCCTGGATAAAGTCCTGCCCGGAGACAGGAAGTCAACAACGACAGCAGCCTCCGAGTTATCAACCTACACGCTGAAAATGACAAGATTTGAAGATTTTGATTGTGCAATAAGGCAGACCTGCTCTGTTCTTTCAGTAAAGATCTACAGAGAATATGTTTACAACATTTTCACGTAGGTGTTACGCCAAAACAGGCTCCTTTCCGACACTATTTTGCAGAGGCACCGTCGGGGCGTGGCACCGCCTGGGACGACTGTGATTGGTTTATGGAAATACAAACAGGCCAGGGAGTTTTTTTTCACTATCCAGGAGTGAAAGCACATTCAATCCAGACTTTCCCCCAGCGTGGACACAGCGCTGTGGAGATAAGTCTGGCTACCCGAGACTAGAACTTAACATCAAGGACGGACGGATGGACGGACAGACGGACAGACAGACAGACAGACAGACAGGCAGACAGACAGACATGTTACTGACCGTCTGTCCCAGAGGAGTCACGCAGCAGAGCTTCTTCTTGAGGTGTTCCGGCAGAAAACAAAGCAGTTTTCCGAACAAGGGATAGATTGTGCCTGGCGTCACATCTTCTTCTTTCATCGGGCCTAAAAAGCAAACGTATATATTTAAACATGTTAAAATGGATTGTAAATGAATGGAGAGCATGTGCAGATGTAAGACGTCGCCCACCTGTGAGGAAGCTGATGATCAGGCCTGTCAGGATGACTGTGCAGCAGTTGAATGCACTGTACCACATGTAGGACAGCGAATAAAATCTCTTCAGTCCGGAGGGTCGGCTGAAGAACACAGAGAGGTGATTCACTCGTGAAATGACGAAGGTTTAGTTTCAACACTGGACACACACACACATATGAAACGGGTTTGTACGGAAGTGCCATTGCATTCACAAAAGAAAAAAAAAATCCACCCTATCTCATAATTCCTCGCTGTTAGGTAAAAACCTTGTATGTCAAATCCCTTTACTTTCCAGGGAATGAAAAAAAAGCTAATTTGAAACATTTTAATGAGCTATTTACCTCAGATGAAGTCAGTCTTTTTCATACTTTATATTGGTTAAATATTTGTAAAACCCACAGACAGAAGTAATGGGTGACCAAGAGCATTGATTTATGTAAAAAAAAAAAATTTAAAAAAAATGACGAAATATGATATGACAGCGACAAATTACAAGAAAAGATCTCATATCTCGTAATTATGAGAAAATACATTGGAATTACGACATCTCATAATTACGAGATAAAGTGTTTAATTTCATTTTTTCTTTTGTTTTTCTTTTTATTTAACCTTTATTTAAACAGGTAAATCTCATTGAGACACATGGACATTTGTGAACGCAGTGTGCTTCTGTAGGTTTGGGGGTCCTCCCCTGGGAAACTTTGAGCATCAAACATTTAATTTCCTGCATTCAGGTGACTTTTAATGCACCAATTTATGGTGGAAATGTTTTTAATTTCTTTCCATTTTGTCCACAGTAAAAACAGGACACAGGGTGCCGTCTGTGTACCTCAGAGTGGCGTTGCTGAGTGCGGTGTGAATGGCGGTAGTCGTGTTGTCTGACAGCAGGACTCTGCAGTCGGGCGGCAGCGGTCTCGTGCCGGAGCTACGAGTGACGATGCTCCCGATGCCGACCCAGAAAGCCAAAGCCAGGCCGGCTCCCAGACCGGCCAGCGCTCCCTGGTAACAACAGGAAAAACAAAACTTAACACAGATACCGGTGGGATGATAACTGATTTAACTATCTAACTAAATTAAGTTGCCAGAGATTTAAATTGTCACAATAACAGTTTTAATCACAACATCCTGCTATGAGGGTCAGGAGCTCTGACACTCTATCAGGAGACAAAGATGTCAGATAAAACACAGCTTGGCTGCTTTTATTATAAAAGACATTTTATTATTGGAATTGGAGCTCGCGTCTAGTCTTTAGGTTTTTCAACGGTCGATGCCGATACCGATATTTAGAGAGCAGGGCGGCCGATTTATAGTGCTGATTTTGTTTTTTGGGTTGTTTTTTTTTTGCATCTGATAAAATAGCCTTCAACAATTTAAAATTGCTGAAGTTAAATGAACATTTATTGAACACTTGTTCAGCAGATAGCAGCATCTCTTGGTTTCTGAAATATATAAACATACATAAATAAAAACAATGTTAGTGCACAGGACCACCAGGCAGCATCTCTTTGTTTCTGAAATATATAAACATACATAAAAAAAACAACGTCAGTGCACAGCAGCACCTCTTTGTTTTTGCTCCTTTTGTAGATCTGCATCAGTCGTAATGTTTACTGAAAAAAGTTGTAATTTTTTCCAGGGAAAAAAGTAGTAATGTTTACTGAAAAAAGTTGTAATTTTTCAAGAAAAAAGTCATAATGTTTCGAGAAAAAACTGGTAATATTTCAAGAAAAAAAGGCGTAATTTTTCCAGAAGAAATGTTGTAATGTTTCGAGAAAAAATACTCTTAAATACACTTTAATCGGCCCAATTAATCGGTCTATCCCCGATGTGTACACAACATAAGTTGCAAATGTTGCACATGCTTTTTGTTGTTGTTTTTTCTTCCCTTTCTGTAAGTTTTTGTTCTTTAATTTTTGATGATCTATGTGATGTATGTGAGCCCTGGGTGGGAAGAAGGGGGAGAGGGAAGGGAGCATGTATTAAAGATTGTATTTCATATCATGAAAAGCATGACAATAAACAAAACTCTCGCACAAGGACCAGCTCAAATGCAGAGACCGCAGAGCACTGAGTCATTGCTGTATTATAAAGTTTCAATAACAAATTTTGCAAGGTAAATTTATCATACGATATATCATAAAGCCAAGGATTATTTGGCTAGTGGCGACGTGAGAAAATAACAACTGAAATGTAAATCATGTGCTCAATGATTAACATGAGCGACAGAGTCTATAGTTCTACATTTGAATTCATGAGGAGCAAAAAATACAAACAAATACTGATTTCTTTCTTCTTTTTTTCGTCTAATTTTGTTTTTTGAAAAGGAAAATTCCAACTATTAAGTATGCTGGTGCCTCTGTTATCTGTCAGTTTATATGAAAAAAAACAATGCTTTTTTCTATTTCTTTTTTTTCCTTTTTGTTTTGAGTTTTGTTATAGTTACAGTTAAAGCAAAGCAAAATTCACCAATTAAAAAATAAGAAAAAGGAAAAAGAAATAGAAAAGAAAAAGTCAGATCACGTTAGTTGAACTCACAGCTCATATCCGTACTAATCTCTCATTCCTTCAGTGTTTTAATTCATTTTAATCAAAATAAGCACGGCAGGAACACAGCAATATTTTACACTGTATATGTGACTACAGGACAGAACTTACAGTGGAGTTGGCCCACGGGAAAAACATCCCGAGACAGAACAGACCAAGAATAGGACCTCCCACCATCCCGAAGATTTTCAAAGCCACCTGGAGTTCAAACACATCAACAGTCAGAAAACATTCAGTGAGAAATGTTTGTTATTATTCCGGGTAGCTCCAGCGTTCTCCAAGTTAAATGTAAGACTTTTTAAAAGACCTTTTTAATAACACTTAGAATGAAATGTAATGACTTCATGGCCACACTGACAAAAGTATGAAGACGATCTGTCAAGAGAGAATCGGTTTTCCCCACCGTAACGTTACACACATGCAAAATATTTTATACACAGCTATTTATGACGTGACGGTATTTACTTAAAAGATGGAGAAATATAATCTGCAAACTGATGATGCTCAAAGCATCACTGTGGTGGTAATTAAATAAATATATGTTTATGGAGCATAATCTCGTGTGCAGACTCTGTTTGTCCATATTTTACATCTTCTGTCCAGTATTTAGTATTTACATCATCTATTGTGCTTTTGTAAACTTTTTCCTGGTATTTATTTAATCCTACGAAAGGATAAGAAAAAAAAAGTAAGACCTTTGTAAACGAAATTCAAAACTTTTAAGGCCTTATTTTGAGAATACTAAATACAGTGCTTTTTTTTAAAGACCCTGATTATTTGATCCTACAGCCCATGAGCTCACCTGTAGAACTGAATCCCCCATCAGGTGAGTGAGATAGGCCATGGCCAGACACAGCAGCCCGTAGGACATCGCTGACAGACGACACACAAGGGGACACACACTTTAGAACACACATCACTGTGCAGCTCTGCATCTGTGTGCAGCGACGAGCTTCAGAGAGCTCACCTAAAGCTTTGGACAGCTGGGTGGCTCTTGCCTCGGTCATGGCGGGGAAATGTGGTTTGATGAGGTCTTCCATTGTCACGGTGGCCAAAGAGTTAAAAGCAGAAGAGATGGTGCTGCACAGGAAAAACACAACATATTAAACTTGTGCATCTGTAAAAGGGGCCAGCCCTAGACCTTTAGGGGCCCTAAGCAATTGTTAATATGAGTTTATGCACACATAATGCACAACTAAGCATGTAAAGACTAAAGTGAGACCTATTAGCAGCAACACTCTCTTTAAATAGACTACAGTGAATACAGTCTATTACCCCCGGACCCTATGAATGTCCGTCTCGGGGCCTTTTGCTTGATTTAAGTTGAAGTTTGATGCATATTTTAGTGTTGTGTTTTCATTGGAAAGGCCTGAACCCCACCTGTCTTTATGTGTAAGATGTCCAAATGTAGAAAGATAGGATGCATAAGGCAGGTTGTACGTTTCTAATGATACAATGACAATAAAGGCATTCTATTCTATTCTATTCTATTCAAGGCAACATGTGGTGAAGAACGTGCATTTATTATAACTAATAATACTGTGCAAAGTCTGTACGTGCACTGGCTGATGATCCAGCATCTACTGACGAACCTAAACACCTGAATTATTATTAATTTCATCAGCTGCATCAGGCCCATTCAAACTGAGTCCCCCAGATTTCCTTTTTTGAAATATAATGTATTTATAATCTATTTTGTGGGACATTACAAGCTGTTTTGGGGCCCCTCTAGCAGCCGCTTAGTTCGATTATGCATCAGGCCGTCTCTGATTTAAGTCTATTATTCTAAACAAAAACCAAAATCATCACAGCATTTGAGAGAGTTAATGTCAAAGATAAGAACAAACTATATAATATATATTTTAATGTTTGTTTTTTTACAGCCATAGTGACAGAAGTGCAGGAAGAGAACAGGCAGATTTGAATAAAAGCTTTCTCATAAGCTTCAAATATGGATGCAATGCACATTTACTTTTAAAGGATAACAGGACAGCTTGAAAAATAAAGAAACATTTGACGTGAATAATTGCATTCGAGATTTAGAATAGATTACACATTCAGTTGTAGATGAGTCTTGCAATAAATCCTACCTCACTAAAATGACACAGAGCTGGATTTAAATCAGCAAGATATCTCTGTAACCTGATCGAAAATGTAATAAAATCCAATAATGTAATAAAACGTCAAGACTGACATTGTAATGGATAATGTAATACTTTATTACATTATTGAGAAAAGGGTCAGAGCTATTGATATGTTCACTAAAAGCATGATGCTTTGTGGACGCCGGCGTTTTGCTGGGAGTTAATGTTAGGTTTAATTCAAAAAATAAATAAAAAAGAAAGAAACCGACACTGGAAAGTCCCGTACCTGAGAGCTGCGCTGAACAAACATGCAACAAACAGCCCTGGTAGTCCAGGCAGACCTTGCAGCATGTCCATCACAAAGTATATCACCATCTGTGGAAAACACATCGTAAAAAAATAATTTTGCATAACTTTATTAGCCGCCAGAAATGTGCGGCCTCGATGACACCACATTTACATTTACATCATGAGCCTAATGTGCTAGAAGGACTTAGTATAAAATATGCAAATACTCAAAATAGCACTGCTGTTAAATCCGTTTCCCCCAGAGGGTTTTTACATAACTACCTTCCATCCCTCACACTAATCTCTGGAGATCAAGGAAGAAGGAAAATCATATCTCCGTTTCCTGAAACGTGACGCAGATGATTCGGTCGATAACGACACTGAAACTCACCGCGTCTCTTGAAGAGGTGCCCAGTTTGTCGGAGGGATCCTCTCCACAGTAACGTGCAAACATCACCAGTCCCATCACACAGCTCAGAGCCAGAGCCAGCTGCAGCGAGGGAAACACCATGTAGCAGGACCTGCAGAGAGACCAGTGCTCAATTCTGACCTGGTTTCGTTTTATCATTTTTGTGACTTTTTTCCTGCTAAACACACGTTACTGTGGTGTTTGCATTGAACGTCCCAGAGGTCACTTGATGATTCATATTTGAGATTAAAAAATAAATAAAAAATTTAAAGGGGAGACACGACAGGCAAAACATCTTCTTTTTTTTTTTAAATTTTGGGCTATTTTGCTTCCATAACATGTCTTCTTTCAGACTAGTGGAAAGAAAACAGCAAAAATACATATTTAGGTGTTTATTTTACTACAGTTTGTCTATTTGCGTCTGTAGATTTCTCCTAAATTCACCAAAAGTTAGCATTAGATAATGCCTCATTTGCATATTTAAACATAAAATTTCAGAAACCTTGTTCATACAAAAGATTATTGCCTCAATGTAAGTAATCAACTGGGGAAGTTTCATGGTTAGTTTTGATGGTTATTCAGTCTTGCAAAATGTGTGGTATTCTACATAACTTATCTTTAAAGGCCATTTTCTCAAAATTAGTTGTTTTTTTCTGCACCAGAAATGTCCACCTCAGTAGCACTTACATTCCTCTCTATATTCTGAAGGTTTTTACTGAGGGGTTTGTTCATATATCATTCATAGCCTGATTTAAATAACATTTTATTCCTAAAAACATGGTGACATTTTTTTTTTTATGGCTGTTGATGGCCTTTTCTGAATTATGGAGTGATAAAAAGAGATATTATAATTTCCTAATCCATTCTGAGAGCGAACAGAAGTTTTAAGAGACTCATTTATTTTCTTTCACATTTAAACGGATGTTCACATCAAAGTGAAAACTCTGAAAATCTACAGCCTGCGTACCTGACGGCCTCTTTCTCTGTGCGAGCGCTGAGATATCTCTGGACCTGCGCCTGGTTGACTCCATACAGGGCCAGCATGAGGAAGACCCCGCCAACCCCCAGAGTCCAGAAGGTGTGTCTCTCTGTAGGATCTGGGTTTAGGCTGAGCACCAGAGAGAAAATACAATACAGAGACTTCAGATACTTACAATAGTTTATAGAGCAAACCTTGATTCTAACAGAGTTTTAATCACTCTTATCTAAGATGTAATAAATAACATGCATATACAGGCTTTTATCTCCACATTAGTGCAAAGAAACCAGTGGACTGTCCTGAATATATATACATGTAGCATTTATTCATCAAAATTGTTCAAAGCAGAGAAATTTGTCCGACGAGTACAGTTTTGTGAGAGTTTGTAATGTAATGTTTTGATAAAGTTTTGCTGTTAAACACATTACTCCCATTACTTCAATTCATCAAAAATGTTGTCCATTTTTTGGTTTTTCATTCACTGTGGAGGCTTGCGACAAAAACATCATTTTCTTCACAAATTCAAGGATTACACGAGGTGAGTAACTGATATAAAAATCATCATTTTGGGGGTGAAGTACTCTACATGAAACCAAAAGAAAATCAGCTTTCTGGGATTTAGAATCAAGATACTGATATTGGAATTTGCAGAACTGATTGTCACTTTAAAAAAAAAAAAAATGAAATAAAATGACAGCACAGACT
>JAOVVB010142652.1:0-12010 GCA_028570985.1 Heterobranchus longifilis
CAGTGTGTGTGCGCTAGAGTGTATATGTGTGTGTATTCCAGTGTGTGTGTGTGTGTGTGTGTGTGTGTGTGTGTGTGTGTGTGTGTGTGTGTGTGTGTGCAATAAGTTACATTACTAAGAACCATACACAGGGGTGAATCC
Organism: Heterobranchus longifilis; assembly: GCA_028570985.1. Lineage (NCBI taxonomy): Eukaryota > Metazoa > Chordata > Actinopteri > Siluriformes > Clariidae > Heterobranchus > Heterobranchus longifilis. The sequence continues at coordinate 142 of JAOVVB010142652.1, forward strand.
CTATTGAAACAGTTTAAGGCCCACAGTGGGCAGTGTGTGTGCTCCTTGTGCTCCTCATGGTCCTCGTGCTCCTTGTGCTCTTCTAGAGCTCCACACAGACTCTGTAAGGCTTTTAGGCCTAAATGTGAGACTGTGGGGATTTAATGAGCAGCAGAGGAGATTAAACGTCTGTATACAAAGACGACTATAAATTACCCAGAAGTGTGTTTATTTAAGGTGTGTGTAGTGTGGTAGTACTGTCTGCATTTGTTATAAATGTCAAATCAAACATATGCAAATCTTCAACGGAAGCGTGTTCAGTGCCAGCATCTCTTCCTTTTCTGTTACGCAAATTAATCTTTGATCAGGGCTAAAGTCACAGACTGCCGAAGCAACATGCAAATCCTGTTACAGCTGGAACAAAACAACAACAAGCACAAACAACTCCACGCTTTTTTTGTGCATTCACACAGCTACTCATCTCTTTTATTTCTGAGCTTATAGAATTCTTTGTCATCTTGCAATACATTCTCTCTCTCTCTCTCTCTCACACACACACACACACACACACACACACACACAGAGGAATATTCTCCTGTTCTGAATTCAGCACATCTGTCACGCATTTGCATTCAGCCTCAGCTTGTTTGCTTGCTTTGCAAATGATTTTTTTTTTTCTTTTGGAAAAGCTCAATCCTGGGTCAAACTAGCGAGCTGTATATCTGTGTATGAGTTATTACACATTATGTTGATGTTTATTACTATAGTGTTAGTATTAGTATGACTTTTGATAATGTGAGAATGAATTCTTTGTATATTTTGCATATATATATATATCTGTGCTGATTGTTGAGATTGCTAAAGATTTCAAGCAAATAATTATCCTGGACATAATAGGACATTGATTGTGCTGATGGGAAAAGCTCACCTCACACTCAGGTGTGAAACGGTTGCAACGTATCAATACAACAAGAGTCTCAAGTTGGAAATGTACACTGATGTTGAATAATTGGAAACTGGAGATCATTCGTTTGAACTGCATACACTACGACTCCATGCTACACTACACACTGCTATTTAAATATAAAAACAAGAATAATATTTATATATAATCATTTATAATATAAGAAAGTGTAAAAAGCTTGATATATTTTCACCTGCTGTTTCCTACACACTTTTTTTGCAGTTGCATTATGAGGACATTTGGGGGCACTCCAACATCACAGTCCAACCTGCTGTCTGTGTGTGCGCGTGTGTGCATGTGTGTTTGTGTGGGTGTGGGTGTAAATGTGGTGGAACATGGAAAGCTGGGAATGGCCTTGTAGTAATCCGATTGCTCTTTTAGAAACTTTTTGAGTGTGACTCCCACAGGGTCTGCCTGAACTCCCTATAAGAGTCCTCTCTTCAGCCTCGTCCTCTCTTCCATCCTGCTATAATACAGACGAGCATGAGGAACCGCAAAACTTCTTATCAGAGACGGACACGGTTCTGATCCATTTGGGCTCAGTATATGAGACAGGGCCTGGGCCCCATGCTTGGATTAGTGTTTTGCATGACGCTAATATGCTCCATATAAACCCTTTTTCTTTATGGTCATGCAGATGAAACAGACACCAGTCTCTCAATCCTGAAGTCTGGGAGAAGAGTACAACTAGCACATGAAGGATTTTCTAAAAAGCAGAGGTACTAGAAGTAACTTTAATGCTTTTTAAATATCTGATTCACCTAGCTGAGGTTTTTTAATTTTTTATTTATTATCAAAAATCATTATTTTTGCGTTTACACATGAAACTATTTAAGTTCATCTTGTTCCACACATCATTTATTATACTGTATGGAAAATGTATCTAAATTTTACTCAACTGTGGTAGTTAACATGAACCTATTCACCATCAAAATTAATCTAAAGGTGGCACAGTGGTGTAGTGGTTAGCACTGTGGCCTCACACCTTCATGGTCTAAGGTTCGATTCCCTCCTTGTGTACAGCATGTGTGCATCTTCTCCCTGTGCATTCTTCCTCTAGGTAGACATGCAGATTAGGTTAACTGATGTTCACAAATCGCCCAGAGTGTGTTCATGAGAGTGTTCGTGTTTGTCCCTTGTGTTGGATTGGCACCCTGTCCAGAGTGTACCCTGCCTCTTGCCAGAGGTCTCCTGGGATAGGCTCCAGACTTCTCTTAATCCTGCACAGGAGAAGCGCTATGGATGAGTTGTTGAATGAATGAAAATTCATCCAGGAAGTTATGCAATGTCAAGTTCCTTAAGATCACAAAAAAGAACACATTATCTTATCCTTCATATATTAAACATATTTAACATATTTTAAATGATTTTTTTGACTTACAATTCAATTTTAAAGTAGGTAGGTAAATCATTAGAAACTCCTTTATTCCCTCATATCATTAGCATGGATGCTACTTCAGGTTTTTGCTAACTTTTTGCTGGAAAAAAAGAAAAGGTTGCTGAACAATATTACCTTGTTGTCCATGTGAGTTTATTTCTCCTTAAAGAAAATGAACATATTACTATTAGTGTGTTGATTTACCACAGTAAGGTATGTGTGCACTGCCTCGCTGTAGACAGTGTTCATAACGTTCACGCAGATTCTCAACCCGGATTCCCGGAACAAAGATCCCTGCGGAGAAGATTTTCTTGCGTAATGCAGGCACAGTTCTTGGTGGATCTTCACAGTTGAACACACTCTCCTTTAACGTTCCCAACAAGCAGGCAAAAGGTGGTGTAAGATCTGGGGAATAAGATGGCCTTTTTTATACCCAGTCCCCATTCACGACCACTTCCATATGAGCAGAGATTATACTCAATTATATATACTCCATCAAGAGACCCATTTCCAACAACAACTGCACAACACAACATTCTTTTCACTACTAAGAACATGTGCATCTGGAGCTATGCTAGGTTGACAATCGCAAAAGCACATTTGAGATGTGTGAGTTTTGGGCACTGTCGCTTTGTCCGGGTTTGATTCCTGCCCCAGGTCGGTGTGCATGTTCTGATAAAAGAGAGAACCGTGTCTGATATTAATCATCTTCAGTACTAAGACTAAAGTTGGAACATAAGGCATGATGTGTACAACTGGGTTGGAAACTCAGAGTTTAGACTTCATGAACAACATGCACACTGTCCACTCTCACATCTTTTATCTTTTCCTCTCTCTCTCTCTCTTTCACAGGTTTATCAAATTAACATTGAAAACACTGATGGCTTCACATTGTTAGCTTGTAACCTGAAACACAGATACCAACCTCCCCCCACCCCACCCCACCCCCAATTATAGTCAATGTTATCACTAGAGGATATGTGCTTGCTCCGGCTCAGCTATGCACATCTGTTCTCAATCAAACTCCCACACACTCGAGCATTGTGTAACCTCAGTCATTCCTTTGACTCATAGCCTGCATTCCTAAGTGTATGTGCATGTGTGTGAGAGAGAGAGAGAGAGAGAGAGAGAGAGAGAGAGAGAGCTTAATCCGAACAGTACACGTTCACTTTCTTTCTGTAAGCACTTAAAATCAAACAGATGTATAAGAATATTACAAAACACATAAATTTTAACCTAAACCAGTTTTTTTTTCCTTGGCTTAATTTTGGTCTCTACTGACTAAAGGAAATCCTGCAGCTTGTTTATGTTCCTCTTAAAGTGTCACAAGTTTTTCCCCTGTCCCCTGGATTTCCTCTGACACACCAGGAAGCAGGAAACGGAAACAATGAGTTTCATGACCAAAAAAAAAAACTAAACAAAAAAAACCAAAAACAAAACAGAAGTACTGTAAGCATATCGAGTCAGGAATAAAACAATCTTGTGTCATGCTGTCATAGGACATTAAAAAATAACATGTGGAGTGATAAATCACCGAGAGCCATCTAGAATTGTTTCTTTTCTTATAATTGCATGTCCCCAGTTGTGTTTTTCCATCTTAACCCATGGCAAAATCTGTTAATCATGGTTTATTTTTTAACAATTTTATAAAAAAAAATAAATAAAAAAAAAATAAAATATATATATATATATATATACAAATAATTATTTTGACAAATATTGCATTTGCAATTTAAACTGCAATATGTAGCTATTAAATGCACCAGTTTGTATTCAGATGTATTCATCCAGGTTCAAGCCAAAAAAAAGTCACAAATCATCTTATTAACAAGATATTTCCTAATATTTATTCATCACAAGTATTTAAAAATAAACAAACTCTACATGAATTTTTATGGTCGCATTTTCATATTATGTGAAGAGTTGTTATATGTTATGAACACTTATTACTGTATAATGCATTGTTTTAATGATCAATAATGCAAAAAAAAAAATAAATAGAAAGAAAAAGCAAATGATTGAACACATACTCATGTTTCCCCCCACATCCATATCAGTACTTTGCATTTAATATAGGTTTACATTCCTTTAATTACATGAAAATGACTGTAATATACTGTAAATCTCGACCCATGTCCATGTGCTTGTCTCTCTCTTCATCTCCATCATTTTATTTTCTCTTCTGTTATTCTGTCTTCCGGCCTGCAGAGATCAGTGTTGCTGAGCGGAAGAGGGGCTGCATATGTCATCACTCTGCGACGGTGTTCCTTAATTGTGGTCAGGTTGCAGTACTGGACTCTGTCCTGTTGGTGTCAGTGTTGCTGATGTTGAGTAAATCAGCTGTTTTTGTGCTTTGATCTTTCAGGCAGGTGGTGCTGCTGCTGCAGGAGAGCTGAGAAACACACACACACACACACACACACACACACACACACACACACAAATTCCTGAAAATTACTCAAACTCTTACAAATATCTGTATATTTTTTTTAATTAACAAAACTATCCAAACTTTCTGTTTAATGTTCTGTGTAATGTAATGTAATTTAATGTACATATATGCAGTATGTAAACACCAATGATAAGTAAACTTTGGTTATTAGAATAATCAACACTAACAACTTAAGTCACATAGTGATAATTTATAAGATAAGTAATATTGGTAAAACATATATATTCATTTTTCACACTACTTATTCTGTCACAAGGGGAGTAGAACTTATAAAGCACAGATGAATATTAAAGAAATGATGAATCTTCACCACATGGGGGTATTTGTGAGCTGAGTTGTGATACACTCAGCCTGATCTCATGTGGAAGAGACCATCATTTATGTTTTTGCAGGGGGAGCCATGTGAAAGTGTGTCAGCAGGATGGGAAAAGTGCTCCAGAGAAATGCTGAAGAGGCTGAGAGAGGAGTTTGGTGTAACATGTCTATCTATCCATCTTTCTATTTATCTATCTTTCTATTTATCTATCTATGACTTCCTAGTGATTTGTCATGGCTTTTTCACTGATAGATATTTCTCTCAAAAGCTTTAGAGAAAAGTTTATGAAAATAAACACCTGCAGACATTTTGGTGTTGCCTTTAATGAGATTTCCAGTAGATTGTTCAAAGATTATGTTGATTAAGTACAAACTTTATTCATCACATATACATCACTGCACAGTGAAATTCTTTATTCTTCGCATATCCCATTTTTTTGTTTTTTTGTTTTTTTTTTGTTAAAGAGCTGGGGTCAGAGTGCAGGGTAAGCCATAATATGGTGCTGCTGGAGCAAACAAGGTTTAGGGCCTTGCTCAAGGGCCCACCATCAGCAATCTGGTTGAGCTGAGTCTTGAACCTCCAACCTTCCAATCAGTAGCTCAGAGTTACTGACCCACCACTGTCCTGGCTTGAAAACCACCTTGAAACAATAACATTTTAGACATAGGAAAAAGTAGTTATGATGCATTATAATCAAAACCTTTTACTTCTACTAAAAAATATGTACTGTAGGAAATAATACAGACAGTGTGGATGTACATAAGGCAGGATAAGTTTTCTTTGGAAAAAGAGAAAAGTCATCTTACTCTAAATAAAATTTACAACAATAACAAACAAATGATGAGAAATAAAAAATAAGGAACAGGGTTTTAAAGAGATTCCCCCTAAATAATTAACCATAGAATTACAAAAAAATCATGTGGATTATAACACCACGGACACAACGCTTCCTTCCTAATGACAAACAATGACAAGCAGGTTGTATTATTGCTGTGTAAGTGTACAGAGTGTTGCAGGGTGTCGAAGCATGTGAGACTACACTATGTGTGTGTATGTGTGTGTGTGTGTGTGTATGTTTGTGTGTGTGAGAGTCAGCATGTTCAACACCATCCCCATTATCACTCAGTGTGAGAACACAAATCACACATTGTCTGTGTACTGAAGATGTTTTGAACTTCACTACCTGATTCATGTTCTATAGTACGAGGAGAGGATGGGAACACAGCGCCATGCACAAGTAGTTTCCCCTTCTTTTATTCCCCTTCTTGTTTTTTTTTTTTTTTGCATATTTATCGTACTTATCACACATATTTAAATGATTAGAAATCATCGAATTAATTTTTATATTACACAAAAAAGATAACCCAAGTAAATACAAAATGCAGTTTTTAAATAATGATTTCATTTATCAAGGAAAAAAAAGTTGTCCAAACCTGTCTGACCCTGTGTGAAAAAGGAATTGCCCCTTAAGCTAATGACAGGTTGTGCCACTCAGCGGCAATCAAGCTTTTGCGATAAATGACAATGAATCTTTGACGTTGCTGTGATGAATTTTGGCCCAGTCTTCTTTTCAAAATTGTTTTAATTCAGCCACATTAGAGTCCTGCTTTTGTCCTGCTGCATAACTCACATGCTCTTGAGTTTGAGGTCCTGAACTGATGGCCGGATATTCTCCTTTAAATTTTTCTGGTAAAACACAGAATTCTTGGTTCTATCAATTATGGCAAGTAGTCCAGGACCTAAATCTGCAAAGCCTCATCATATATAATGATATGCTGTGTTAGTTTTACACCAGATGTAATGGGACACCTTCCAAATACAAAATGCAGTTTTTAAATAATGATTTCATTTAGTAAGGGAAAAAAGCTGTCCAAACCTACCTGTCCCTATGTGAAAGCAAAATTATTGCTCCTAAACAACTTCTTGTGCCATCCCTGGACTGCAACTGCAATCAAATGTTTGCAATAACTGGTAATTGTTGTAAAGGAATTTTGTATCACAACTTTCAAAAAATTTAACTTTTGTTTCATCAGTCCACAGAATATTTGCCCAATAGTCTTTGAGATAATCAAGATATGCTTTGGCAAATGTGAGTCGAGGCTTTATGTTCTTTTTGGTCAGCAGTGGCTTTCACCTTGGAACTCTCCCACGGATGCCATTTTTGCCCCCAGAATCTTTCTTATTATCGAATCATGAACACTGACCTAAACTGAGGCACATGAGTCCTGCAGTTCTTTAGATGCTGTTCTGGGTTCTCCTGGATGAGTCGTCGGTGTGTTCTTGGAGTAATTTTGGTAGACCAGCCACTCCTGGGAAGGTTCACCACTGTTCAAAGTTTTCTCCATTTGTGGATAATGGCCCTCACTGTGGTTCACTGGAGTCCCAAAGCCTTAGAAATGGCTTGGAAACCTTTTCCTGATACATGTCAACTACCATGTATCTCATCTGTTTCTGAATTTCTTTAGATGTTGCTTTTTGATGTCTTTTAACATGCTTCACTTTGTTCGACAGGTTCTAGGGGATTTCTTGATTACTTTTTCACACAGAGCCAGGCAGATTTAGACAGCTTTTTTTCACTTAACAAATAAAATCTAAATCTGCATTTTGTATTTACTCAGGTTATCTTTGTGTAATATAAAAAATTAGTTTGATGATCCGAATCATTTAAGTGTGACAAATATGCAAAAAAAAAAAAAAAGAAAGAAAGAATCTGGAAGGGAAATAAATACTTTTTTCCCGGCTCTGTACAGTATACATATATAACACACTCGTCACTGTATATTTTTCTAGAATTATTGTCTTAAATTAAATTTATTTAAAAAAATTATTTGACACAAAATTGTCTCTCACAAAATGTTTAATTTAAAAACCACCTCATATTCTTCTTTTAGAAAATCTACACACCGAGATTTGGTTTGGAAGCCAAGAAAAAATATGTTTGCACTCTGTTACTGCCATGGCAGTTACCAAAATATTAGTGGACTACACTGCATGCATTGCTTCTGTGGACAAATAGGACATTTTGTGATCTGGACGGCTTCTGAATGACCGTAATTCATGATTTTTTTTTTTGTGTCTTTGTTTTTCCTATGAAGTTGAGGGTTCAGTAATTTCTTTTCACAATTTAATAATATGTTGGTCATTTTTTAACCCATTTTCAGTCATTTCAGTAAGCTCCCTAGTTGTTGTCTTAGCTTGACGCGAGCCAATAATTTGATCCCCCTGAAACACAGTGATTTTTTTCCATGACTGCAGGATGATTGCTGGTTGCTTAAGGAATGAGAAGCTCCTTACTACATCATTTAGGGTAAAAGGAATTGTTGCAAATGAAACATATAATCACTTGAATATTTGCTTATTAGCTTCCACTACAATTTATCCACCAGAGATGGCAAAATTCCAACATCAGACATCCTGCAGCTTGTTAAAGGGGTCAATTTGCAATGTAAGTACATGAATACTGCAATACGAAGGTCATCTGTCTAGTACAGTGCCACCTGTGATCTCTCTCTCTCTCTCTCTCTCGCTCCCTCTCTCTTTTCCATATGTCGCTTCTTTATGATGCACTCCCTAATTGCTGTGTTCTTGCTTATCGCTCATCTTTCTAACCTATTTAAATAGAAAGCCCAATGTAGAGCCTGCACCTAATCGTGAGCCAGATTACTGTCTTTATCTGATTAGCAAGGCAGCTAAATGACAATGTGAAGTGCTGGAGCTGAAATCCAACAGGGCTTAATCACTTCCAAACTGTTAGCAAATGACATTTATGATGCAACTGTGTTTTCCTGCTTAGAGAACAATCTGATCAATCTCTAGTGTTCATTAGGTTTTAATTTAGCTGAATGCCACAGAATATGTTTATTCTCATTAACGAAGACAAAGTTACTCTTACAACTTCTCTATTTATAACATCTTTGTTTATGTTTAATTCTGAGAAATTCAACTTACTGTAGTTCCTTTTTTGCTTACACACACACATACACACACACACACACACACACTCATAAAAACAGTATAATGAAAAATACAGCTTGTCGTGTGACCATGTTCTGAATATTCAAATTACACTGTATACATACATTTCTGATTCTTACAAAGCACTGATACTGTAGACTTATATTTTAAGAAAACTTTACCATATCACAGATTATGACATAATGAACGTTTTCAGAATCCAGAAACAATTCTGAACACAGGACATTATCACATGTTAGGTTCACATTGGAATATCTAGGTGTTTTATTCCATTTCCTTTCAGCCATGTCCTACTTCCCCCCTCACTGCAGTACAGACTTCTGAAAAGTTTCTGCCTCGTCTCACTTTATACTGGGTCACTGGTGCAGAATTCAATTAGGGTTATTTTTTCCCTTTTGTTCCCCGCTGATGTTGTGCCTAAAAGACTCTCAGAGGAATCAAGTGATAATGGAAGTTTCGTTTGGTGGCAGCTGTGGTTGGGTTAAGGCTGTTTTTTCGTACTTTATTTTCTGATGACACTAAACGTATCATCAGCTGAGAGATATTTGTAAGGAGTAAAACACTGTGTCATGATGAGTCAGGAGAATGATCATTTATTGATTGAGATAACATTTTTCGACACATGAATCTTTACAATTATTAGAATACATCAAATAACTGTTTAATTTATGACTTTGTTGTTAGTGTAGAAACATGGACTTGTAATACAGAAGCTATACAGAATACAGATTTAAATGTGTAAGCAGTGATACTGTATAATGGAGTCTTTGTAAAATGCAGGAAAAAAGCTTTTAAAGGAACATTTTCAGGATTATATGCTTTCTTTGTAACATCTCATCGGGTCGCAGGGACCTATCCCAAGAGGCTTAGGGCACGAGGCATCGTACACCCTGGACAGTGTGCCAATCCATTGCAGGGCACACACACATTACGGGCAATTTAGGAACCTAACCTGCATATCTTTGGACTGTGGGAGGAAACCCACCAAGCATGGGGAGAACATGCAAACTCGATGCGCACAGAGACGGGAATCAAGCCTGGCCGGGAATCGAACCCAGACCCTGGAGGTGCAAGGCAACAGTGCTAACCACTACACCACCGTGCCGCCCTTTCTCTGTAACATGACAAGCAGATTTCATCTAATTAACATCAAGAGTGAGAAAAAAAAGACTGGTGAGATAATACCTGCTTATAGCCGCCAACATAAGTGAGAACTTGTTTTGTGGATGTTCCACAACAATATCTGTAGATAAAAAGCTTTTAAAAAGCCTAACCCTAAGAACATGAGCGTTTAATTCCATACAAGGTCAAATAAAATTATATGAAAATTTACCGTGTGAATAATATGAATTAATATAAATTAAAAGTGTAGTTAACCATAATTAAGGATAATGAAACATAAATATATTTAAAAAAGGAATTATTATAAAAACTGGTATTTCATTTTTTTAATGCTATTTTAATCTTCAATACAATTCATCATTACAGTGTTTAGGCACCATTTTTATATTGTGTATAGATTGTTTTGCTCAGGGTTTGTGTTGCACAGATGGAGCATTAGAAGTCGGGTCTCGGCTTTACCGACACACACACACACACACACACACACACACACACACTGCATAATAAAACCTGTGGACTTAAGACTATGCTCAGACATTTACGTCACTGGGCACGTGGACAACACCTTCACAGCCTCGTCCACGTCTGAGTGTTTCTGGACTGCAGTGAACTTTATTAGCACTAGTGGGCAGCCTGTCCTCTTCTTCCTTTGCTTTCTGTTGTCCTCTACATAAAAGATGTCTGGATTTGTCAAAGGAGCAGGGTAGTGTATAGAAGGGTGTGTGCTTTTTATCTTCAGTACTGAGCAGTAAATCTAAATAAAGCCCATTCTACACAGTACAAACATTAAACATGTGGTTTTCATTGTGCTACACAAAGCATTATTTGTGTATTCTTTGTTACAAAGAAAATAGATTTTCATCCCGAATGGTTAATGTGAATGGTTAAATCCTGTCACGTGCACAGGAAGAGTCTGTGTGACCTACATAATCCACACAGCGACATATACGAATGCTGAATACTCAATACTGCATTCCTTCCTCCTTCCTTTTCTTTGTTTTTTTCCTTTTTTGCATTAAAAGGCAGATATAATAATTGTTATACATGCAATGTTAGAATATTAAAATGCGTGACAAACTGGTTAGAGGAAACAGTTTATGCAGTCTTATAATATCTTAAACATTAACATTTAACATATGTTGAATTAAAATCTCTTGAATGCAAAACTCCTTGCAGCTTTAATCATATTGTGAGCCCAGTCTCCTTCTATAGCGGTGGCCATGTCTGTTACCTCCTTTTCAACTTGGCTAGTGCAATTGGCTAGCACCTGCTTTGGCAAGATGTCTGTCTTTTGTTTTTAACACACCCGGAGTGAATAAGTGCAGTTCCCATTGGTCATCAATTAGGTGTCGTGTTACACCAAAGTGGAGTTATGGTTACTCACTGATGTCCAGTGGTCTAGAGTAAGTGCAGTAAAAGTAGCTTCTTTTATATCTTAGAGCAAGCCATGCTTTATACATGCTTTGTATTGATGGAATGCATGCTGACATTTTAAGTTTCATGCTGTAATCTGTGTGTGTGTGTGTGTGTGTGTGTTTGCATTTCTCCGCAGGGGTGAGTTTCTCTTTATTTCTACAGCATTGATCAGAGCCAGAGCTTGTTTTTTTATAATGTTTTAGATGGACAAATAGTTTTGCAGTGTAATCAGTTTGGATAATAATGTGGCCCCAATTCTACAGTACT
>JAOVVB010142699.1:0-12009 GCA_028570985.1 Heterobranchus longifilis
TTGAATTTCTTTGTTTGGTTTTTCCTCTTTTGAGAGAGAGTTATTTTGGACATTTTCTGATTTTTGTTTTTGATATTAAGTCTTGTGTTACCAAGCTTAATAAAGACTTTTTGCAACTCCCGGTGTCTGTTTCTGTATCTGGGTTCTCGTTCTTGTCCTCGCCTTGACACTCAGGTCTCTTTTGCAAGATAGATCAATGAGATTTCCTCAATAAATAACTATAATACCCATGGAGGTCACTTTTTTGCAGGTACTTTTACGTTTAAAAAAACTCTGTCCTGAATATTCTGACACTAAAATAAATTTTTTCAGACAGACAAATCAGGAGAAACTTTGATCGAGACCTTTTTCTGTCTCAGCAACGAACTCTCGCGAGATCTGGCAACACAGCTAAGCTAATGTCTGCAATCACCACAGATTACTATTTTTTTAAATACTAAATATGGCTGTTAGCCGTGTAAATATCTAATGATAGCTAAATAAAATATAAATAAATGTGCAAATATAACTTTTCATCCATACAAATTACATTTACTACACTTTCAAACGAGACCACACCCACTTAGGAGACAGGAAGTGTGTACCACTTCTTATCATTAGCGGCATTGGCGGTGCCGTATCTTTTAGAAATATTGAATATCTTTGGTGAAACAAATGACCTATGTGGTTGTATGGTTTGGAGGACTTGCTGTTACGTACTTATGCCGATGGCAGTGGCCAGTTTGATAGCCATAGGGGGGATATCACAGGGCATGAAGAGAGGCTCCAGGATGTACTGACCAAAGGCCAGAGAGATGACTGCCATCGCTGCAGGCCTGGAGGACACACACACACACACACACAAAGGTAGACACACAAATATATCAATAGCATACAAGTTTTCTGAAAACATAAAATACTGTCAAATGTAATGGTAGAGTTCCTGTAATCAATATAGTTTTACTTTAACATTCAAACTAATGACTATATATCAAATGAAATGCTCATCTGGTTTTACTGCCCCCAACTTGAGTGAGAAAGCTCTGATAAAGCCATTGTGTCTACCTGCTCAGCAGCAGACAGACACAGTCAGAGAGCAGCTGGTGAACATTGTGCAGCATTTAGCAGCTAAAGAGACAGATGTGTTTCTCAGGAGTTGGTGGCAGGGCCGGCCCTTGGCATAGGCCATATAGACAGTCACCTAGAGTACCACCATGTGGTGGGGGCACCGCACCGCCATGAAAGAAAAATGAAGGAAAAAAATACAATTATGGATGCCCCCTGATCCTATATTTTTCATGTTTTAAGAAGAATATGGTAAGCAAAGTAGTGTTCATTTTGGCAGCCATTTAAGTCTTAGTCTTTAGTACTTTTAAAGTTTGACTAAAATGACAAAATGATGGCTCGACTAAATTGACTGAATGTTCAATATAATCTGATGACTAAATGACATTTGACACAGGACTATAGATAAATAGCTGACAAAATGAACAGAGAAAACATTTTGACTAAAATGTAATGACTTTTCATTGACTAAAACTATGGTCATGTCTTGATGATAACCCAACATTTGCGAAAGTCTCGAGAGATGGTTAAGGTTAGTATAGACCGTTGGAAACGAGTCTCGGGAGACTTTTCACAGGTTTTTGCAAATTTAGGGTTAGCATATAGACACGACCCAGCTGCATCCAGAGGGGAAGAAAAAGTTTGGCATGGGGGTGTCCTGAAAAGATTTTGCCTAGGGCTCCAAAAATGCTCGGGCCGGCCCTGATTGGTGGAGACCAAACCAGAGATAAAAGAGAGTGAATATTGCACCTACATTCATCACATTCATCTTTTATTCATCAAGATGAAGGCTGACCACCAATATAGGTTTTTTCTTCATGTGTGTGTGCGTGTGCATGTGGGTGTGTGCGTGTGCATGTGGGTGTGCATGTGTGTGTGTGTCCAGCTATAGGCTTGGCTTCAGTAAGAATCCAATAAGGTTGGCTGCTCCCGCAGGCTCATCTTATGGCTCATCAGTGTTTCCCTCTTCATTTCCCACAACAGCCACTGAGCTGCTGAAGCCAACCTAATCTCTCTTTGTCTCCCCCCTTCTTGTTTTCATTCTCTGCCTCTGTCTCTGTTCATTTCCCATGGTTTCCATTCAGTCCCACTAGCCCGAGGCCAGTGTAAAATAGGGTAGCTCAGGATAGCCACTAGACTGTTTATACTATTCGCCTTGGCTTTTCTCGCCCTACTGGTCTAAACTAAACTCAGTGTCTCACCTCACAAGGTCACAGGCAGATAGGGCTTTTATTTGCCTCGGTCACCCAACACAGTCTAAAAAAATCTGAAACACAGACCATGTGCCCAGGAAACAAATAATCTTCATTACATTATGTGTAAAGTGCATGGATTGGACTGAATCTCTCTCTCCCTGTAGGCTTGAAAGGTGGCTCTGAAGGTTGATTACTGACCGGCCCTAATGAGCACAGGCCCAGGGGCCCAAAGTGTCAGGGACCCCCTGCCTTCACCTACAAAATGTAACTCGCAGAGAGATGCACCAACCAGGAAGATACAAAATGACCACAAAGAAACATAAAACAGCTGCAAAGAGACACAAAGATACTCACAGGGGGCAAAACAACCACAACAAGAGACACAATTACCACAAAGAGACAAAGCGACTACAAAGAGATTCAAAATGACTATAAGGAGACGCAAAATGACCATAAACAGACACAGAACAACCTCAAAGACATGCAAAAAAGCTTCAAAGAAACACAAAGAGACTTACAACAGCTATGAAAAGGGGTGAAATAACCACAAAGAGACATAAAATGATCACAAAGTGACAAAAGAACTGCCAAAAGATACACAATGACTGAGACCAAATGACCACTAAGAGACACAAAACAACTACAAAGAGCACAAAACAACCAAAGACATTACCACTAGAAGACACAAAACAATGACAAAGAGACACAAAACAACAACAAAAAGAGGCTAATCAACTATAAAGTGTGTCTTGCTCCTACAGTATGTAGGAGGGGTGGTGGGGCCTTTTGCATGTCTGTGCCCAGGGGCCCATTGTCTCATAAACCGCCGATGCCTACAGGCAGAGAGTCTCAAATAATAGATTTTCGGTGAAGTATTCCTACAACCAAGGCTGACCAGGCTGATCAGAGCACTGAGAGTGAACCAAAACTGTAAAGTTGTGGTTCAAAACAACAACATAGAACTGAGGGGACTTAATCCTTTTCAGGTAGTTTGGGTTTCTACTATAACACATTTTCTATATACCTGTCTGCCCTCAATGACTTGCAAGAAAAATATGGCACACCTTTGCAAATGTACACTGATGAAAATATCATACTTGATCTATTTAAAAAAAAATTAAGTCAACTTGTTGCATTTTTCATACATCGTCAAACTTATTTTTAATACGTAGATCAAGCAAGACTAGTATTTTACAATGATTTTAAGCTATAATTCTGAAAGTCTAGTTACTTTTGTTGTTGACAATTGTTTCAAACCACACGTGGCTGACTGGATAATTGATTACATCTTCTACTTAAGACTGGCTGGGATTACATCTTAACGCATATATCTTGTGTTTTGAACAAATGCCGAATAACTTCAAAACTAGATTTTATGTAAAGATACAAACTTTTTACAGATTCACAGATTTAATTATGTGACATTCACATTTTTCAGTGTAGTTGTAAAGCTGTGGGTGGAGATACTCTGGTATATTCTAATGAGTCTGCACTTGACATCAGAAACAGGGCCAAATCTGAATGGCTTGTAGAATCAGGTTTTTTTTTTTTTTATCTGGGCAGCCCACAACAAACTGACTGCATTGTCTTACTTCACAGTTTGTGGGTTGGTAGGCACTGCAGATACTCAAATATATGTACACAGAGGTTTTCATATGTCTCCTTTAAAAAGTGCAGCATCTACACACTCCGATACAGTAGGTGACAATATGCAACTTCTAAGTGATCCATCAATAAACACATATTGATTATTGACATGTCTGATTTGACAGATTATGTAAAAGCATTTAATTATATTTTTTAGGCAAAATGCTCTATAAAAGCCAAAGTATGTTAGTGAAGTTTTTGATGTACTTTATTAGAAAAGAAAAGAAGAAGAAGAGTCAAAACTTTGTCAAAACGTTAGATTTGGTTTGGTCAGAGCTATGGAATATTAAATCACTAAATCTTTGCCTTTCTTACCCTCAGGTGTGCATAAACTATGTTATGAACTTCTTTTTAAAACACCGGCCATAAGAAGCCCATAATTATCAGTTATCATATCGGCTGAAACATATCCAGATGGTGCATCCATGACGTTAAGGAGGCAGACATTACCTTATAGCAATGAGATCCGCCCAGAGCCTTATGAAAGCCATCTGAGGTCCAAAGGCTTCCAGTATATATGTGTAATGTCCACCAGACTTCTTAATACATGTCCCCAGTTCAGCGTAGGACAGGGCTCCTGCAGGGACAGAGGGGACACATGAGACAGCAACAGTCCCCGGGCTGTTAAACAGACACATCTATAGAAACACACAGTCCTCCCGGGGCCCCAGGATCACCCACATACATGGCTGTGGGAGCCTTTCAGGATCTCAACCCAGAACTTAAGAAAAACAGATTTAGGTGGAGCCATTTTAATTTAAAGTTAAGGGAATACGAATTAAGGGAAGCAGGAAAGGGGTTAAGGAGGAGTATTCAAGGATAATGTGCTTGGAGCTTTCATTACTGCACAAAAACTGAAGGATTTAAGGATACTGCAACATATGCTAGAATACACAGATGTGCACAGCATTACTTCCTACTACTACTAGTAGCTACTACTTGTAGCGGTGCTACAGGAGGAAGTGCTCCTCCTGTAGCACCGCTATTTCAACCCTGCACGACTCGAAATTACATTTATATAGTACTATAATGTTTTCCAAGTTAGGCTGTGGTGACACATTCTTGATTGAATAAAAGCGCTACATAGCACACCGGAGTCACAGTGGATGGAGGATGTAAAAACACCAGAGACCAGTGTTCAGGTACTGAAAGGAAAACCGGGGGACATTTCCACTTGGTGGTCAACATAGTGTCATAAAAATAATTATTTCTAAAATAAAGCAATTCCGGTTTTATGTATTTTGACTATGATAACTGTTGTATGAACTATGGTGCATGCCGACTGATAAAGTTGGCTACTACTAAATAAGTAAAATGATTGAGACGTCAACCAGTAAGCTCTGCTGCCCGGTCTTTCTTGCCACGTAAAATATTATTTCACTTTGCTGTCTATTTTTAATGCACAGTTAAAAACAGGGACATTTCCGGGGACAGGCCACCAAAAACAGGGACTGTCCCCAGAAAACGGGTACATCTTGCAGTTAGGGAAAGATCGTGGTTTCAGTTAAAGATCTCCTCCAGACACATTTTAAAGTATGTAAAAAATACTCTGCTATGATTCATATTTTGTTTAACATGTTTTTTCCACAAAAAAAGTAAAAAGAAAAAAAAAATATATCTGAAAAGTGGCTGGAAGTACATCTACTCTTCTCCCTCATTAAGAAATTCTGGATCTGGTTGACATATGATGTCATAAAACCTGTCTGTGTGAATCCAGATTTTTGAGACTGTTGTTGGCTCACTGCAGTTTGAAGGCAGAAATTCTCAGCCATGGTGTTGACTGCTCATTTCACTCATGATATGTCTTGTAGCAAATAAAAAACATGTCGGCATGTTAACATGGTGAAAAACATGATTTTCATGGGAGGGGCTCTTTAAACCACACAAGACAATCTGATGATCAGGGGATACAGGGGTTTCACACAACAATAAACATGACATGATCATTTATATTTCAAAGATTTAAAGATAAAAGTACGGATGATTTGCTCTAGGCAAAGTTGAACTAATTTTGTATTTAATTATTTCTTAGTTGCCGAAAACAAGACTGAACCAACTTCTTAATGTGATGATTAAAATTGAGGTTTTGATCAAACACAACACCAAGATTTATAGCAGATGTTTTTATATTTCCTCCTAACAGTGTGGATACTACAGATAGGTCTGGCTCTGCGAGACTAGTGTAAAAGGACAGGCAGCATGGCGGGACTGCACACAGTATGCACACAGGAGGGTCAAAAGGTCACAAAGCAGCGTTCTGAGTGGCCTAAGCTATTAATAACTTGCAGAAACATTGTGTGCAATAGTCCACTTTTTCTCCCCTTCACACACACTAGACGCTGACACCTCTTTTGCTCCCGCCATTCTATCTAAAATTACACACTAGGGCAGCATTGTTTGGTTCAGTGTAAAATAGCAAAGCTGAAGTATGAACAGCACCAGGGGATTGTGGATAACGGCCCACACTTTCAGACAGCTTCTCATGGAAGGTGATAATAGTGTCGCACTCTTATACTTGTGTAAAGAAAGTAAAAGAGAGCTTAAGAGTGAGGTAAAAACCCTGGCTCCTCTTTCACCTTTTAACACCTGGACAATCACGATGTGAATGTCGCAGTGACGGTTTCAGAAAGTTACAGATATGGTCAGACACAGCCCCCTCCTCTAATCTGACGGGGGAAAAGTGTGCGGGGGGGCTCTGAAGCTATTCAACCACCCGACAAACAGTTCTGACGGAGAATATTGGCCCTTTAACTCAGGCATGGCTGTGCAATCCAATGAATACAATTGCTGTTAGTGGGTGGGAAGCCAGTGAGGGATCATGTCCTTGTCACTGCACCAGTAAGTCCCACTGGTTGGTCTGGAAGCAAATGGGTTTATGTGCTATTACAAAACATTATGTAATTTCCCATGAAAAAGAGGTATCTTGATATCAGCAGGCTCTAGAGTCACAGCTTTCATTCACAAAATACAGTACTTAGCCAAGCAGTTTTCACTTATAATAATAATTGAATAACTTATGCTATTAAATCCTTTATTTTTCCACCTAAAGAGACGTTGGCTTGACTGTTAGAGAAGTCTCGCCAGCACCAGCCTGTCTGTGTTCAGATCCAGAAATATTTCCCCAGTAAAAAGAGGCAGCCGTGTAGTTTGGGGTTGGAGTGGATTATTCACACATTTTTCTGCCTCCGTCTCAGAGACACAACCTTTTTTTTCTCCCTGTTATAAACTCCCTTGCTCATTTTCTCCCTCACTTTATCTTCATGCATGTCGTCTCGACATATGTAACATGGCACACACACATGCAACAGATGCTGACAGTTTTACAAATGTTTGTGTGACCTCTTCACCGACACTTGACAAACGTAACATCAGCGACCGCTCTCATTAGATCGAGGCTCCTGGGAGACATTAGAAACTTCACTTTTTTCATCAAATTCAACTTAAGCTCTGCAACAGCTCAAAGGTAAACAGTTTGCACAGTGATTTGTTGTGCAGGACTGAAACTAAAACAACAGCACATTTAAAGAAACATTTAAACATTTTGGGAAATACGGTTATTTGTTGTTTTTTTTGTTGAAAGTTAGAGGAAATTGATACCACTCTACTGTACATTAAATACAGTATGTAGCTGGAGCTGGGGGTCATGCCTAGAAGGTAACCCTAGATTTGCTAAAGTCTCATGAGATGGGTATGGTTAGGCATTAACCTTGAATGGTATGGTTAGGACTAGGACGTCAGGTATGAGTCGCGTGACAGTTTTGCCAGTTTTTGTCAGGTTTTTTTTGCAAATCTAGGGTTACCTTATAGACATGTTTCAAACTTGAACATCCAGGAAGGACGTCCAGCAGACGTCCAGGTCCAACCCGGACGTTGGCATAATTTTCATTTTGGAACTATTTTTTAACCATAACGGGACGTCTTGATTGGACGTTCAAACAACAGGAAGGAATTAACCATTTATAGCAAATAGTTGTACAGTTAGTTAATAAACACATACTATGAACATAAAATCTTAGTTGTATCAACAACACAAAATACCACACCAGGAGGAGGTGGTGGAGGAGACTGGTTTGTATCTCCTCCAGTTCTCTCCCACCTGCTGTCCATCGAGTGTCTAAAATGAGGCCTGGGGGGACCGTGTCCCCTGAAAGCCTTCTGTTGACAGAACAGCTGGACTCGTTACATTGAGCGGGCTGATCTCAGTGAGCTGCTGACCTTTACTAAGTGTTGTCTGGGGGATAATTTAATTGAACCCTCATTTTCAGACCTGAAACCACTTAGCATGGAGCCATAAATTGTAGAAATCTAATGCTGACCGAATGCCACGGCTAAAATGCTGCTTAGTTTGGCTTAAAGGACCATACTTGTGTCTTTGTATGTTTCACCCCATTACCTACTAATTACATATACTTAATGTTTAATTTGCATTCCTGCTGACCATTTTCGAAAGCAGACTGTGGTGCTTTGGGGTTGTTTTTGAATGTGTTTTCCTACAATCCAGAGAGCTGCTGTTTTCATTTCATTTCATTACCTGATAAAGATCAGATTGCAGACTGAAACGTGCTCGGGTTCAGGTCATCTCACCACTAACTGCAGTTTATTACAGCTGGGGTCTTATTTTCATAGATTTGTAATTTTAAAGGGATCCTTAAATGGTTTTCAAAATCTGATTAACTAGAAATTGGATATAATAATGGATATAATGTCTGTAGCAAGTCCTTAGTTTGTTTCTCTCATTTTACATTATGAAACTGTTTGTTATCATCAGAATTTGTCAAAAATAAAGATATTATAAGAATAAAGAGGTTAATTAACCAATTCACTGCAATTTTCCCTTTTGCTCTAAGGTAGTGGTGGGCAATTATTTTACATGGGGGGCCATATGAGAAATTGTGGGCCGGACACAAATGTTACTCACTGTGAGGAATGAAGTCTCTAATGAACGTGAACAAGGGCATCACAGTCAGGTGGAGTCTCGGATGTTGTGATGTGCAGTCGGCTACAGCTGAAAGGTGGATCATCTGTAAGAGAGGGTCCAAAAGTTTAAGTTTTACAGTCTGGAATGCATACCGGATACAGGTTGCAATGATAGCAGCAGCAACAGCAGAAGAAGACATCTGGCATCAAGTGAATACATTTACAGTTTAATATAAAAAGATACTGTTTGTTATCATTAGCAATAAACACAGCACTGACACATTTCAGAATGAAGGCCCAACAACAGTTCAATGGTAAGCAAAATGATATTGAATGTTTTTGTTATATTTTAACTGCAGTTTTTCTAAGTGATCATGATGGCCTTGGGGGCCACACAGAACCTTACAGCGGGCCGCAATAACTACATTCTAACATGACGGTTGTGATTGGATCTACAGGTTTGGAGTTGAGTGGAAATCTGTCTGAATGGCAGATAGACCAGATGAAACCTGCAAGAGTAAATAAAACATTGGCTCAGCAGGTAACAGCTGGTTCCCAGGCTAGTGGTGAAGAACACCAAGAGCAAATGCCAGGAGTTGAGTTTTCATTAAAACAAAATCATGACTAGTGTGTTAACTGCATGCCAAATTATTTAGAGCACACAAGGCCAACAACAAGTTGCAATATGACTGGTTGCTGACAATGTAGCATTTAAAAGGCAATTTTTTTAAACAGAATCCAGCACAGTGCTCACTCCACATAAAACACACCAGGGATACTTTACATCACTTCCGGCAAACTTCACGGAGAACGTGTGTCGCTCACTACGAAGTCTGTTTGTAACTGGTAGGCTACCGACATCATTATCTTCGCTTCACCTGCTTCTCCTCTTCTTCGCTCCGTGTGTGTGTGTATACTACCGCACTCGGTGAAACATGAGAGCTGAGGATATGAATGATCGTATTAAATTTTAGCAGCAGCGCTCATAATTCTGAATATGAAAATAGGGGAAACAATGCTATTAGATAGCCTGTTGTGAACTTCGACCCACACTTTTTTATATTGAGTTTACAAAACCAATGTCTTCATGTTTTATGGAAAATCAATGTAACCACAAAAAAAGCCACATCTTTTATATTATGGTGTGCACCTGGGTTTCATGTGATAGGACATCTCCCCTAGTGAATTAAGATCATGTTGCCCATACAGTATATCTCTCAAACCTTGGGATTAACTTTCTAATCTTTATTTTAATTCTACTTCAAACATCCTAAGACAGACCCACGCACAAATACATGAATGCGATACCTCCCAAAACTCTCATCTACACCCCATCTCCCAGTAGGCAGTGACCAGAATCCTGAATCCCCTCTTAGCTGTGTGTGAAATGTAGAATAGCCCTCCTCTCCCCTGTGCTAATCCAGGCCCGTCCATCCCCACAGCACTGGCCTGTGACAGATACAAAGTTACAAAGCTGCTAATCTCAGCGCCCCTGTAGCCCGGGGGTCAGTGGGGAGCTCCTCTGCCTAAGCAGGGCCATCCTGGGAGGCCAAGACAGAAGATAGCTGGGCCTCAGCCCTCAGCGCCAAGCCCTGCCTGTCGGATTAATGCACCTAGAGGGACATGGTGTTTCAGATGGGCCGTGGGCTCACAGGATCACAGGCTCGCAACACACGGGACTCTAGTAGTTATTACAGGAGAGAGCTGGAGATGTGTGCTATCGCACTGCTAGCGTCCAATCCACGGGCACATTTTGCAGGGAGATAAAGACAAATGGGAAGAGAGAAAACAACACAGCCAGACATCTACTCTGAGATGAAAAACATACAATGAGTATGTTATGTTTACATGTTGAACTTGTAAGTGTGAATTGTAGCTTGAGGGCAATATATGTAGAATAGTAGAGGAGGACTCAACTTGTACATTAGCAGAGAGAAGCATGTTCCTGTCCCTTCCCTGAAGGATGCAGCAGTGCACTTATATGATAATGGAGAACTAATTCAATAATTAATGGTGATAACCATCATCAGCAGCCCAAATCGATTCTTATCTTTGCCTGTGTTGAGCAATGCTACATTTTTAATGTTCTTGTCATTTTGATTAAGATCATGTCATTGCCTTTGTCCTCACTTATAATGTGAGTCAGAGAGCTCTGAGAGCTAGTTTAATTAGGCTTACCCAACACATAACATCCTTAACTCAAAGCTAGCATACACATTCTTGCCATGCAGAACATATGTGCTTTATAAAATTTAAAAGATATATGCATATACTGAAATATGTTGCCTATGTGTGAAACGTTGCATATGATCAAGGCTTTGGTAGTAAAATAAAGGGTTTGTAAGCTTATCTTACCTCAGCCACTTTACTTTACCTCTGTTGTAATAATCTCACAGTAGCCTATTAAAGCTTGCACAGTGTTTATTACAGCCATACTGGATTAACAACATAATATTGTGGGAATATACAGAAGGTTATGAGCTATAGAGTTTATATTCATTCAAACTTGAGCTACCTAGTTACATTAAAGCAGCAGATACACTGGATGGTTAAAATTAATTTAAAAATAACTTTAGCCTCATTTATGTGTGAATAATCTCTACAAATAGATATCTGTATGAAGAATATGTAGGCAATGAGGCAAGATTTTGGTATCGGAAGCATTCCGGTTTCAGTTTGTAGTCTGAGTAGTATTGACCAATCACATTTGAGTGGGCTTCGGTTGCATGCAGGTAAACAATACACGTGGAGAGCAAAGGAGGCGGAATGCATTGACCAAAAATGATATCTGACAGTCGTTTTAATTCATCAGACAAACTGTGAGAGAGAGCACAGTTTAAGTGCACTATCAGCAAATGTCTTTCTTCTTCACGAGTTTACCTGAACGCACCACAAATTAACAAGAGGCAACTGAACACACCATTAAGTTCAGCGGTCAGTGCTCGCACACATTACGTTTATTTACATAACTCAGAAGACAAATGTTGCTACACTTCAGGGCCACAGGAGGATTTTACAGTTCTGTTGTTTCTCCGTCATCTCCAACTCCAGCAGTGGCCATGGTGTTTGGAAAAGTACAGCTGCCTGCAGGCTAACTGTTACACTGGTAAGCTAACTGTTATCCTTTTGAGTGTAATACAGCCACTTTAGACAAGTTAGCTTTAATGTTACCTACTGCCAAGTACCCAGCTGTAGTTTGCAGTCT
>JAOVVB010142710.1:0-12009 GCA_028570985.1 Heterobranchus longifilis
TCATCAGCGAAAAGCTTTCTAACTAACTAGCAGTGGCATTTTACACACACGCACGCACACACACACACACACACACACACACACACACACACACAGGTCATTCATATCTTGGGATTACAATATGTAATGCGAATGCACAGTTCCCCTGCACATTGGTATACACACCTTGAAACACACACACACGAATGCACACGCACACACACTCACACACACACACACACACACACACACACACTCTCCTCATTATCATCACTATCCATCCACCCAACAAATCAGAGGTTGATTGAGTCACACTAAGCCTCGGGTTTACTAAATCTATAATTACATAGTGGACACACACACACACACACACACACACACACTACACGCATGCACAGACGCACACACTCTGTCATGAATACTCGGAGATAATAGAGCTCAGGAAGGATGAATGAACTCCTGCTGTTTTTATTTCACGTTAGTCAGAGAGGCCTTGATCCTGATAACAATGTGGGAAAAAAAAACTGCTTTGCTATTTGGCTTTAGGACGAGTTTGACAATTTGGGAAATACACTTTATTCACCTTTTTTGCCGAGAGCTGAGAAGATCAATCCCATTATCCATTATCTGTCTGCTAAATATAAAGCTGCAGTAAGGAGCCAGCACCACGGTCACAGCGAGTCGTTGTTATTCTTTGGTTGTACCGAGTAAACAAACAAGATAAACAGTATAGTAATAGTAAAATATTGCACAGCAGTTTGTATATATCATACAAACATGTGTCCTGGTCGTGTGATGGACAGATGGTCATTAACGTCGTGAAACGGGAAGAATTCAGTAGGTTTAAACAACAAAACAAGTTGGTATGGTTTGTAAAAAAACACGGGGATTGCAATAAAAAAACGTGATCGGGCCCCCCCCCCCCATATGAAATAACCACATGGTAATGCCTGTTTTTGAATACTCACTGTGTGAATTAAATACTTTACAAATGACTATTTTCTCGTTTTATTAAGAACTTTAGTGCAAAATGAACATGACGTGGAGGATCAGAACTTAAAGCATCGTAGAAATGATTATATTATATTGCCATAATGCAGTTTGGCTGCTGGTGTTTTGACATCCTGATGGAAACGAAAATATATATTGTATCGTTTTGACGATATATATTGCCCAGCCCTACTTGGATTATACAGCAGACAGCATATTATTGCTGCATGTCATTGTTGATACAACAGATTTATCTTCCTTTTGTCAGCTGCACTCGGCTGATGAAATGAAAATATGTTTCTTATTTTCTTCCACCTGTTCCATCTGTAAATGAGCTTTGTAAACTTAATCCGTCGCGAGCGCCGGTGTAGCCGTGTCAACATTCTTCTCTTCTTTCTTCTTTTTACTGATTGCTTTTCTCATTTGATAATGAGGTTCGTAACGTGCTTTGAAATTGGGAGCGTGAGATAAAGCTGTCAGGTTGATTTGTCTGAAGCTGAGGTTCGCTGATTCCATTATTTGGCCTGGAATTGGCTGTCACTGACTCTGGGTTTGGCATTCACACCAGGCACAGGTGTACTCTTGTAGCTTATCTCATGCCTTTTCTGTGTGATGGAGTGGCTGCCTGCGGGCTGTAATGAGCAGGAAGGCAGAGAAAGACTGAGCGAGTCTGTTTTTCAGTCACAGGTGCAGAGAGCGAGAGAGAGAGATCTAATGGACGGTGGTGTGATGTGAGACAGACAGAGAGGCGGGGTGGAGTGAAGGAAGGAACAGCAGGTGGAGAGGTGAGGGGGTGTTGAGGGAGAGAGAGGGAGACCTTGGATGGATGTACACACACACACACACACACTCACACGCACGAGAGAGAGGGAGGGAGAGAGAGAGAGAAACAAACCAACAAGCCCTTGGCTGTCCCAGAACACCAGCTGACAGGTGCTGCCTGTATGAGTGGCGAGCATCCACAGTTTATATCCTGTGTGTGTGTGTGTGTGTGTGTGTGTGTCTGTGTGTGTGTGTGTGTTGGCATGTGGGATATGCAAATCAGCTGTTCATCAAAAACAAATGTAACCTAGGCATTGAGAGATATTGCCAAAAAAAACATGATCATCTTTTCGTTGAAAATGATTTTCTGCAAACATATGAGTTCTGTTTTCAGCTGTTTTTATGGATTATTTCAATCCCGTCTCCGAGAAGGGAGTTGATCAATTGATTAGTTAATTGACCGACAGTTAATTGGTAGCTATTTTGATGATCGATCAATCAGTTTTAAGTTAAACCAAATGCCAAAACTTCCAGATCCTTATAACAGAGATGTTCTGATACCGTTTTTTCCTTCCCGGTAACAATCCCAAACTTGTCGTCCACCGAATACCGATCTGATACAGTGTGTTAAAAAATAATATATATACATATTCATATTTTAACAGCTGTATATTACTAACCCATCACTGTTGTAGCCTGGCTCAGGTTAAACTCTTTGTAAAACATGAACAAATACAGAGAATGAATTCCATAGAAATGTATTTTATTATTTAGATTGACAGTTATAACAAAAAACAACATAAATAAACTACTATTAAAGTCAACTTATTATTTTAAATAACGTGGTATCTTACATGGTGTACTCACAAATACTGATACCAGTATTTTAGGGAGTATCGGGGCTTTTCTGATTCTAGTATCAGAACAACTCTACTTTTTATATGTGAGTATCTGCTGGTATTTTTGTCTTCTATAACAGTCGACTGAATATCTTTGGGTTGTGGATTGCTAGTTGGACAAACACGCAGTTTAAATGTCAGTTTGAGATCTGGGAAATTATGATGGGGATGTTTTTTTTTTGTGACTATTTTCCAACATTTCATACACCAAACAACTAATCTGCAGATTATTGGATAATGACAATAATCGTTATTTATAGCCCTGTTGTACTGCAAGATTAAATATTTTGGCAGAAAACAAAAGCAATACGTTGTCAGTAAACATTTTTACTGATACATATCAACATTTTGTGAATTGCCAGATACATTAATTAACAGTATTTCCTCATCATGTTGATAGAAAATGTGATGTAGGCGGCCTCGTGTTTATTTGCTGTTGCAAATTAGCTGCATATAAACATGATTTCGAGGAGATGGAGGTTAGTTAATTAATTTTCAGGCCTCCGAATGCAAAAAAAAGAGAAACATAGGAAACTGTCTTCATATTTCTATATAATTATTCGATTACTATGCGAGCTACTTCCAGAGTATTACATGTTTACCATGTCTACTCTTGCAAATATTGTAGTTTATGTGTTAAATATGTCATTATGTTAAGAGGATCACTGTACTGTTCTGTCAGTAGTGCAAACAAACACCCCATTATGTCATTTATGGTTTTATGTTGTGGCATTTTTATGACGTCGCGTGCGTTGAGACGCGATGTAATCCAGAGTAGCACATTTTTGCCATTCAGTGTCCCTGTATTTGTGCACATATACATCAATAGCTCCCTCTTTTCTCCCTGTGTATTATCACTGACCTGTTTATGAAGTCTTTTTTTAATTACCTGATGTGGGACCAGCGTCAAATTAAAAGCAGGTGCTGCATGTATCTTCATTGGACGGTGACACGAGCTTTAATGCGTTCGGTTTTGTGTTTTTTAATAAGCAATTTTCTACTCGTAGTTAGTGTACGCTCCAACATCCGTGCCTGAAACCTATTATGTATTCTTCCTATTAATCACTTCTTCCTGCACACACGCGACATGTGGACAATTGAGCGCGCACACACACACACATGCAGCTCAGTGGGAGGTTAAGAGCTGTTTTCCAGGCCTTGTTTTAATTGGATGCCCTGCAGGGGTTTTCTCAATCAAAAGTAATTAGCAAGACTGAACTGTCTTCTTACTTCGTACTACGGATACGAGACTGAGAGCAGGAAGAACCTGAGCCGTCCTCGTCCGGCAGCCCGCGTTCATTCCCGTCTCGTCTGTGACGCTCCGCCACTGCGGCCGCAGTTTTAAACACGTGGGAGTAGTGTGATACGAGGAAAATATGCGATATGCAGCAACGTTGTTTCAATATTGCGATAAAGATATTACATGTGATAAATATACAGTCATATCAGTTCTGCATTTCTGCTGCTTTCAGTGTTCTGCTAAAATACAACAAATTGCTTGTTGAATTAAAAGAAATAAAAAAACGGAAAGGAAGTTATTTCTGACATTTTATTGAGCAAATTGAACTGAACAAAAAAGACACCATTAGAAAAAAGAATGATAGTTACATTTTAAAGAGCAGTTTTATACTGATACTCATCCTTTTGCAATGTTTATTGCGAAAGATGATATTGTCTGTTTTTAAGAGTCTTCTTTTTTTCCTTGGCCTTCGACACTTTTTACAGAAGTTGATCTGATTTGTGATTTGTATGTAGCTTGTGCCACCTTATACTTTTATTATGTTGTATTTTATTATGTCTTTTATTCTCCTGTACAGCACTTTGGTCCTTTATGGTTGTTTATAGTGCTTTTACAAATAAAGTTGGATTGGATTGGATATTGTGATGACGGTAAAAAAAGATATATTGTGGGACACGTGGTTTACGTATTAAATACAAAGAAAACCACTTCAGGAAAAAGACCACGGTCTGGGTTAAAATAAGTAAGTTTATCGTCAACGCTTTGGTTTCACTCGCCGGCCTCCTGGATCAAAGTTCTGTGTTTGTTTGACCCGTCCACCGCCCGGCCGCCATCAACAGACTTTTTCTGCTCTTAATATCACGTTACATTACGTCATATTGCTGCGGATGGGTTGAAAACCTGCTGCGTCTCATGCAGACGTTAAAGCAGAGGTCTCAAACTGCAGGCCCGGGGTCCCGGGGCCCCGGGGGCCCGGGGGCCATTTTCAGCCTCCGGGCCCCTCCCTCTGGCCCGCAACATTACAATTACATTACAGTTTCTAATCCCAGTAATGCTTCGTTACTTTGAGTTGTCGGGGGCTCGGCTTTGTAACTTCCCCAACATACAAACACATGTAAACATTCTTCAACACGCTTGTGATTGCATGCAGTTTGTCGACACTTTACACACACATTTGTACGTTTCGCAGACCCAGAGAAGTGCAGGTGTTGTTTTATTCATGAGCAGAGTCATTTGAATGGGAGGACGTGTCCCCTGTAACCCTGAACTTTACATGCGTGTCCCCGGTGGGGTGAAACCAGCAGGAGAGCCTGAACCGTTCCACTCTTCCTCCTGGCAAAATGTGAAAATACTGTTCAAATCTCTTTCTGAAGCCGGATTGAATCCAGGGAGGCTTTTCACTCCTCAGACCTTCACCTTCCCGACGCTCAGCGAGCGGCCAGTTTGTGGCGCAGCATGTTTTGACCTTGCTCCTACATTTTTAATAAAGGGTTTAAATGGGGCTGCTTAGGTTTAGAACAAAGCTGTGTGTTAGCTCAGCGGAGGCACATGCATGATATTTTAGACGTTTCCTCTCGGTTTTTCTTTCAGCAGCGGGAAGAAAGGGTTCAGGTTAACAGAAAGTTTGCTCACCGAGGACCACCCGGACAGAAAACTTTCTGCTGCTGCCGTTACACGGGGTAGACCTGCCGCTGGCCGCCAGCCCGCTGTGACCCCCGGCGCTGGGGTTTGCGCTGGCTGAATTCAAATTGCTGCAGCCGCTAACTGAAGGTCTGAGCCGCCACCCGCTGTCCTCCGACAGAGTCGCCTCCCACTCGCTAATTCTTGTCTCATTTGTGGTCTGATGAACCGTAAATTCATCAAATTCATCAAATTCAGCTCAACATTAACTTTGTCCACTGACGGGACAAGTGGATTTTTTGTAAGACAAGTGGAAGAGAAATTGACTTACTCCACCTGACGAGTTCAAAGTCACCAAAATAAAATACTGTCTTCATGTTTTGTTCCATTCATTAGCTGTTTAGTTAAATTAATACATTCAGAGTAGATTTTGATGCTTGTTATTTCTTATGTTTGATATAGGCTCACTAAAAATGACATATTGCACATGATATGAAATCCAATTATAGGCCGAGGTCATTCAACTGTACTGTTTTTTTTTTTTTTAAAGGGAGCTCAAAAGTTAAAATATCATCAAATAATCATCTTTGACTGGTCATAAAAACATTTCTTTCATAAGTTAGCTGAAATTTCCAAATGATTCTTGTGATTTTACTGAAGTTTTTGAGAAATTTAAAGCAGAATTCAGCTTTTCTGACGGGTTTGATGATATTTAAACTTTGACACCTTCTTTTTAAATAAAACAAAAACGGTACAGTAGAATAACTTAATGTATTAAATTTGATTAATAAATTAAATATTAACTTAACTAAAACTTGCCATTTTTACCCAGACGAGTGACTCTGGACAGGTGAAAGGTAAATTGACTTGTGTCTCAAAAAGTGAAAGTCGAGCCCATATCGCTATTTTCCATATTTTGCAGTTTCCATGGGAACGCAGCTGTCGAGGCTTTCGTCCCTGTCCTGTAATCGCGACTTCATGACATTTCATAAAATTCGGAAGCAGCGGCAGCAATAATTTAGCAGAGGCGGGCCGCCGATACAAAATGTATGAAACTGAAACAATGGGCTTTGAAAGATATCTAAAAACATAAATCAGATTTTAGAGCCTCAAGATTTGTAATCAGCAACGTAATTACAGATCAGTCCTTGAAAAACAGTTGTTTGTTTATTTTGGAAAAGTATTTCATCTAAAATTACAAACGGAAAAGGACTGAAAAATGAGCATGAAGACTGATGATGTGTGGAACGCTGCAGAACTCTGTTTGTATTGATTTCCCTCTAAATTATATTTCATACAAAGAGAGAAAATATCTTTTCCAACGCTGAGCATGAGGTGAATTATGTTCCTGTGCTTAAAGTGAGGAGTGACTTCAGTGTTGTGTCACGATGCAGTTACTTTTCTGATGGGAGTAATCAACAGCAGTGTTACTGTCGGCGGCCTGTAAAAAAAAAAAAAAAGATTGTGATATTTTTTTAAAACAAGACAAACGTGAGTCATTGCACCATGAGGATTGTACAATGTGGCCAAAATCTTCTATCCCGATGTACAGCGTGTTATTTCATATCTCGATAACACTATACATCACAATATAGCAGCAGTTTTCTGCAGAGTCTATATTAAATAACCACATGGTAAAAACTATTTTTGTATACTCTATACTATGCAAAGATCAGGGGCCTCATTTATAAACGTTGCGTCCGCACAAAAGACGGCTTACGCCTGAAGGATGAAACTCGAGAAACACTTTATTGATACCATGCTGTAAAAATAAATCGAAATATTGCTTCTCATGACGAGTTCCCTGCAGTGGACACGGAAAAAAAAAGTAGGATAATACAAACGTTTTTGCAAAAGGACCCCTCAAATATGTTGTAGTTTAATCCAGATTCATATTACATTGCATCTGTTATTGTTAAATACTTTCATACTTGCATGTTCCACATTTCGAGTTGATTATGATTCATAAAGGGAAACCAGAGTAGGATGTGTGTGCGCATTATAAATTGGAATATTTTCGTCCGTACGCCAGCTTTTGACGTTTTGAGAAACAGAAAGTGTCGTCCAAATGATGTAAAAATTGCCGTAACACAGTTTGGACGCCAATTTTTCAACATCACAATAGAAACAATATAGAACAATCTATACAATATACATGTTTCTATCATTTTGATGATTTATATCATCATATCGCCCAGCCCTTGTATCAATATTCTCCAGTATTTATTAAATAACGAGCGCTACTGTGTTTCGATGGGTTTTTCCTGCTTTATTTCCAGAAACTGCTGGACGTAAGTTCACATACTACTCTGCAGCGTAAAGAGTTCAGTCTGTTGATATCAATTATCAGCCACATTATTCACTTGATATTCTGTAAAATGCTGTAAACTATGAAAATAAGATAAAGAAAAACAACCCCAAGGTCAGCCCAAGTGAAACAGCCAGGAACGTGTGCATCATGTCAGTGTTTCCCATCGCTGCATTTATTAGGTGAGGAAATTACATCAGTCCGGTGAGAAAGGAAAACAGCCTTATTTTCTTTGCTGCTTTCAATCAAGCCAATAAACAAGGTCATTCCCTTCACAAACACATTGCTATGCAACTCCCACACAGCCGCCGCTGCCATGGCCGCCCAGGCAGAGGGCTCCTGACAACATAATGGCTGCCATAACTTCATTAAAATTGCCCTGCTCCCATTCACTTCTTTCCATTTTCCTGTGTGTGCGTGCATGTGTATGTGTGTGCGTGTGCATGCATGTGTGCGTGCGTGCATGCATGTGTACGTGCGTGTGTGTGTGTGCGTGCGTGTGTGTGTGTGTGTGTGCGTGCATGTGTACGTGTGTGCGTGTGCATGCATGTGTACGTGCGTGCATGTGAGTGACCATCCACGTGTGGCAGAATCATTTAATTCTTTGAATTCTCTTCATCAATCTGTCTGGATATTTGGTTGAGTGTTGTACTGCTGGGCAGTATGGCCAAAATTAGGCCTGAACGATTTTGAAAAAAATATCTAATTGTGATTATTTTGACTGATATTGCAATTGCCATATGATTTGCGATATTAGAGGGAATGGCCATTTGTACATTATTATTCTGATTTTCATTTAAAAACAAATTAAGATGATTATGGTGTGATTTTTTTTTTTTTTTTTTTTTTTTTTTTGCAAGGGTCTGCACCAAACACAGGTTTTCTGCAAATCCTTAAAAAGTCTTAAAAGACATTGAATTCATTAATCTAAAAACAAGGCCTTAATAGGTATTAAAATGTCTTAAATTCATATTTCAAAAGTCTTAAAATGCTAAGTAGTAGGATTTTGCAAATCGTTTTTTCTGAAGTTGCATTATAAAATCATCATTTTTTTTTATAAGTTACAGAATGCCTCACACATTAACCATTAACTAAATTGTCTATTTAACCAAGATTTTGCAGCATGGCTGAAACTCGATGCACACGAGGCTCTGTGGCATTTTAATGCAAAAAATAAATTCAAACTGAGGGAATCAAGGCAGAGGAATCCCACATGCAGAGAAACACAAAAACACCAGGTATTTCTGAATTCTGTGCTACCCTGGTCTCCACCACGTTATTGAATTATGTTACAATAAATATTTGGGCAAAATTGTCCCGAACACTAAGTACCAGATGTTGGTTCATGTTTGTTTTGATTATTGTAAAATTGGTCTGAAATGACATTCAGAGTGGCATTAAAAAGTCTTTAAAAGTCTTGAATCTAACTTCAGCTGCAGGAACTGTAGAATATGATGCGTATGTGCTGCAGCACAATATTTAATTTAAAATGGTATTTTGACACATTTCGCCTTTAAGAAATATTGTGCCTTCTGCGATTTGAAAATTGCAGTCTGCCATATTGCAATTTCGATACATTTTTCTGCCCTTGCCAAAATCTTCAATCCCATGTAGGTAATTTCATATCTCGATAACAATATTTATCACAGTGGTGATAAATATCAAATATGTTAAGGTGAAGAAGAAAAAAGGCACATTGTGCCGGCAGATGGATTTCCAGTCCGTGTCTGACTTTCTGAAGCCAAATCGCATCCAAACAACAGAAGTGTCCCTTCATTTAAGTACAAGCTCTTCTTGTTTTGGTTGTTCTGACTCGAGCTTCTCTGCGAGGATCAGCACGTAAAGTGTCGTCTAAATGATGTCAGTATTTCCGTAAGGCTGCTGGTTTTTCACGATACATCGCAAAAATATAAACGCTAGACATTTTAATATCGACTGACGATATGTACCGTCATATTGCCCAGCCGTAGGGTGTTCCTTGTTTTTCCTTCTTTACGAAACATTATCGACTCCATTCTCCTCATTTAGAAGCTGAATAGAAACGAGCAGCGTCGGCACTGTTCCTTCGTCCAGTGAAACGCGAGCTGCGAGTCGCTCGTTTGAAAAGGTGAAGCAGCTCGTCCTCCAGCGTCTCGCCGCTTCCTGTCCGGGCCGCTGTTGTGTTGATACTGTATCAGCTGTCCCAGCAGCCTCATCTCCTGCAGCGGTGTGTTTGGCAGAAGGCAGAATTAGATCTCCGCCTCCTCTGTGTGGATTCAGGGAATGTGATACGAGGCTAGAAAGGACACCTTCAGGGTTTACAGCGGCCGCTCGGTGCCTGAGTGGAGCTGATTGTTTCGCCGTGTGTCCACGGACGATGAGGAACGGCTGACAGATGCAGCACAGAAGAAAAATGATTATTAAACCCAGATGACTGGGTATGCGGAGGATTCTGTATGTTGCATGCATTCGCCATATATCATGTCCTGCATGTGCGAGACCGTGATCCCAGGAATGTCAGTATCACTTGTTTCAGCACAGACCCCAAAACAATGTTTACGTCCAAGTGACAAAGACCTCCAGAGACCAGACAGGGACAGAGGAGGGAGTCCTGTTATCAGTGTTGTCACGATGCCAACAGTTTGACTTCGATATCGATTAGTATCACGATACTACTGAAGCAATACTCAGTAGCTTATATCATAAACATAATGTCCAATGTGCTGTTGCAAATGAGACCCACAGAGTCCACAATACATTTACAATGAAATCTTAAGTCTTTGTTTTAGTTTCATACAAATCAGGATGCATTGCCAGCTAGCTTATTCACTAACCTGTGGTGTTTTATTTCTGACGATGACACGCTGCTGTTGCTGTTATCAGTAACGTTAGACATAAGGCAGAGAGGCGGGGCTTCTCTATCAGCGGGGATGCAGAGCGCTGGGAGACGGCTCAGACAGCTCGTTCTTAAAGTACCAGTACTTGTAAAATGTGGTATTGTACAGTTTTTATCGGCAGGGTATCACAGTACCTTTCTAGTATCTGTATATTGTGCAGCACTAGTTGTTATAGAGTGACTCTGTGTAGGAGGCGGTCAGGGAGGACGGATGGGTCAACAAATGTTTAACAGGAGACTGATTTTTGTCTTCCACTCCCCCAAGATTGATCCTGGACCTGAACAAAGTCTTAATTTGAACCCAAACCATGATGTTTCCCTAAACCTGGTTGTGTTTGTGCTTTAACTATAACCAAACCTTAACCATTGCATTGTCACATCATTAATCTGAACGGTTTTGGAAGGCACTGACAGATTATGTCCTCCTGCCGATCGGGGCGTCAGACTAGAAAACACTTCTGTGTGTGTGTGTGTGTTTACACTGTTGCACTGTTTACACACTTTTAAAATGCTTCTTGGGCGATCGGACCACAAGTAACGCTAAGATCACGTGAAGTACAAGTGTAAACGACCACCAAGACACATTGTGGTCCGATCACTCAAACCGTTTACCTTTTGTAGTGTAAAAGCTAATGCATCCTGATGCGTCCCCCAAAACCAAGTGTAGACCAGGTCCTAGAGGCTGCCGACATTTCAGAAATCAGAAAGAGTTTTATTGTAGCTTTGCACATAAAAGGAATTTGTCCTGGTGATTTGGTGCAAAACAATAAACAGTGCAGAAGTCAAGAGACATTATATAAAAACATATTTATCCAAATTATTTTTGGACTTGCATCTTTGACCGTGTCCATATGACATCAGTGGTGTCACCAACGAAAAGAAGTTTGAAATATTGTATTCTTTAAATCCTCATTTTTAACAGAGAAACCAGATATCCTTCTTTGCTGCTATGCTTCCACGGGGCCGATTCTGGGCCCTCGTATAGTTCCCAGAATTGGCTGCTGGCTGATAAACAAAAATGTGCAACAGCCATTAAAGAATCCATAAAATCGACAGCATAGTTTTGTCTGCGGCTGCGTTTCCACAGCCGTATGATTGTATTTGCAGGCAATGTTTGCTAAGATTATGCGTTATGTTGTGTGTTTTTCCACGGGAGGATGTGCTCACTCCTGTTCCTGAATGCCTGTGTGTGTGTATCCTAAATGTTTTATTTAGCACGGTGTGTGTGTGTGTCTGCACACTCTCACATTATACTGTATGCTGCATGTGTTTGTAGTCTTGACGGGGTAATAAAATGCCTCCTCTCATCTCGGTTCTCCCGGTTCAGAGTGACTAT
>JAOVVB010142720.1:0-12009 GCA_028570985.1 Heterobranchus longifilis
AGGAATTTGTCTTGATGTAATGGTGCGTAACAAAAAGCAACACAAGCTCCAAAAAGCTCCAAAAATACAGATAATTAGCTCCAATATTTAAACAATACTACAGTAGGAATATGTAAACACGTTTTGTGTGAAAGCTGCCTAGTTTAGAAGATATGTACAGGGAATACTGACAGGACTGTGCAAGTGGTATGTGAATGTGCTAGTATACCAGAGTTTTATTACAGATGTGCAACAGTATACAGATGTGCAATGAACAGTACAGAATGAACAGAACAGTACGATATTGTCACGACTTGAATACACATACATTTTTGTTTAACTTATGACCAGATGTGGATTTCTTGTCCTATGTTTCCTGTCCTTCTGCTTTGTTTTATACTACTGGAGTATGCAAACTAGAGTATAAATACTAGAGCAATTTCAAACGACATAATCTGTGTTTCATTATTTGCTGTTATGTGTGAAATTGTATTTTAATGTATTTTGCAGCCTTTTTACAGTAAGTTGTGTCAGAAGGTGTATTTCCCATTAATTCAATAATCTTTAAAGTCTTTATAGTCTATCACTTTAGACAGGATCTGGAAAGATGCTATAGTAAGGGCTTTTAATAAGGTATAGGTACATAACATTATATATATATTAAAGTTCTGCCAGAACCATGTGCTCCAGATCTCATTTTTCCACATCCTGTCTCAGCTGCCCTGTCTGTTGGTTCGTCTGGTTTGAGGTTTTCTCACTTATTTAACTAATGATTTAACATGAACTTTTATTGAGTCATTACATGAGATCATCAGTGTACTTGGCTGCTGATTAATTGGGATGGTTGAGAGATTGTCTGTGTCCACCCTGAGGAGGAATGTTATGCTGAACTTATTTTTCAGAACTATTATAGTTAGAGTGCAATGACAGTGTTGCAGTGGCAGGGAGTTTATCAGCTCTTTCATTTTAAAACCACTAAATCAATTTTCACCAATACTGTTGATGGAAAAGTTGAAGTAAAATTCACAAGAGATGATATTTTGGTAGTTGTGATAATATGCCCTATTTCCTCAAATAGAGGCCGGGTCTCGGATAATGGCCCCGGGGGGCGCGGTCGACACAAACAAATAAAGGTTGGGGAAAAAAACAAGGGTGGATAAACTCCCTGTCATATTTAGATGTCAACTAAGCCTAAGGTATATTTCAATTGCTTTTATTTTAATCAATTCAACAATAATCCTGCTATTTTCAACATCTTGTTGTCCTGGATTACTCATCTAAAGTGTTAATGTCCAAACAAACAGAGGGGATTAGAAATTAAAGCCTGCTTCAAATAAAGACCTGGTACTCTGGTCACTATTTGAGGAAATACGATATCTCAAGTGTCTTGTTGACTTACTAAAGAAAGGATAGACACCGCGGGCTCCTTGTCTGCCTCCTCTTTCTCTCTCCTCATCTCCTCCAGATCAGGAGTTGGATCATACGCCCCCTTTAGACGATGCAGACCTGCAACACAGCACAGAGAGACGGGAAACAACAGCAACACTCTGTATATACTGAAAAGATGATCCATTGCAAGTTAAAGTATTTCTTTCAATCTTTTACTTAAGTGAAAGTACCCAAATATTCTCAGGAAAATGTATTTAATAATAGTTTAGCATTTTGGGAAATGCGCTTATTCGTGTTTTGCTGAGAGTTAGCTGAAAATATTGATACCACTCTCATGTCTGTACGGTAAATATGAAAGTACAGCCAGCAGCTGGTTATCTTAGGTTAGGTTAAAGGCTTGAGACAGCCTACCAGCACCTCTAAATTAACATTCATCTTGTTTGTTTAGAAAAAAGGGGATAATGTGCCAGAATATTTCTTGGCTGCCAAGAAAGAATCTGGCAGATAAACAGCGAATTGCTGTTTTTCCACTTTAGTTTTTCCACAGATGAAACCATTTTTTTTTTTAGAGCTTTAGAGGTGCTGGTAGTGTATTTTGTTACCTTTGGACAAAGCCAGGCTAGCCGTTTCCCCCTGGTTCCAGTCTTTGTGATAAGCTAAGCTAACCTTGTAGCCTTATATTTAACCAGTCAAACATGAGAGTGGTTTTATCTTCTCATCTAACTGTGCAAGAAAGAGCATATTTCCCAAACTGCTGTACTATTGCTTTAAAGCATGATGTGTAGCCACATGTGTGTAGTTGGGAGGGTTACTTCTTGCTGAGCTCATTTGTCTCTTATATTGTGTCCCGGCTGTATTTGAAATACGTAATCCCATTACTTGTATTCTGTTACTCCCCAACCCCGTGTGTAGCCTCGCCTCTGTTTCTGAATGATTGAGCATACAGTGTTTCAGTAAGAGAGCGCTACAGAGACAAAAAGGATGCCGTGGAGAGTTGTGTGTCGCTCTTACTTTTTCGAGCCTCTTGCTCCTTGCCCAGCTTAATATAAAGGTACCGCGGGCTCTCAGGACACAGAGGCAGCAGAAAGGATTGTAATACTGCCGGAGCTCCAGACAGACCAAGCAGCAGGGGCCACATGTTATCATTACCAAGTACAAAGTCCAAGCCTATTACCTACATTCACAGACACACAAACACACACAGTTTAGGTTATATGTTCAGTATGGCATCGTGTGTGTGTGTGTGTGCGTGTGTGCGTGTGTGCATGCGTGTGTGTGTCTCACCTGGCTGATTAAGATGCCAATGACAATAGCCAGCTGGTGTAATGTTCCCAGAGCTCCTCTGTAAGCCTTGGGTGCAATCTCTCCAATGTACATAGGCACTAACCCAGATGCCAACCCTAAAACACACGCACACACACACACACGCGCACATGCAAAAAAACAAAATATATACTGAAACCGCCAGAAATACTGTGATACAAATTTGTGGTCATACCACCCAGCACTAGTACATAACCCATAAAGATTGAGATTTCCAACTAAATGATGTGAGCATTAATTGAAGGTTACAAGTCATTTACTGTACCACAGTAAAAGCCCATGACAGCACGGCCGGCGATGACCATGATGTGAGGTTTCCACATCCTGCAAAGACCCATCAGCAGTCCGGCAGCTACAGCCAGAACATTGATCATTAACATGCCTTTTACCCTGCAACACAGCAAGAGACAGAAAGACATGATGGATAAGAGCACACGCACCATGCCATTATTTCATATTGATGCTGGTTTGACTTCAACTTTTTCAGTCTTTTCAACATTTGCCTGCATCTCCGCTCTCTTATCATTCTCCATACTCCATCATTTCCTTTCCACCAAATTTTCATTCTTTCATTCACTGTGTCTGTATTATTTTATCCTTTGTTTCTCACCTTCCTCTCAGGTCTCCTACAAATCCCACCAGGAAGGAGGATATCATTCCGCCGATGGAGAAGATTGCCACCGACAATGACCAATACATGATCACGACAGGATGTTCTCCCGCCTCTTCTTTTTCTGTGCCGTTTTCTGACAGGACAGCTGCCCTCTCTGACCACACCCCCAGTGACCGCGCATAATGCTTTTCAATGACCTACACAGACACATTTATGGATCATCACACACAGAGACAGACCAAAAGGCAGACACAAAATATGCAAACACACATTCTACTAAAATCTCATTTAAAAATGAATGTGCATAGTTAGTAATGATGTGCGATCCGTGATGAGAACAGTGTTGGCTTTCCGCAGGGAATGCAAGTTGTGCCAACTCTTGTCAGTAGCTTGCAGCAGAGAGACATCCTGCCACTCCACAAGTGTTTGGTGGAGAGGCACTGAAAGTGCTACTCATTACAGGCCAGAGCATTTCAGAGGGCTTGCA
Source organism: Heterobranchus longifilis (assembly GCA_028570985.1). Lineage (NCBI taxonomy): Eukaryota > Metazoa > Chordata > Actinopteri > Siluriformes > Clariidae > Heterobranchus > Heterobranchus longifilis. The sequence goes on from JAOVVB010142720.1 coordinate 3,792, forward strand.
AAGTTTCAGATGAAACAATTCTCGGAGGGCCACGCAAGAAAACTTGGGAAAAGTTTGTGGAAAAGTTGTTTCTCTATACACTGAGAAAAGGTAAGTCTGTTCCTTGAGCTCTCAGAATATTACGTTATCTCCAGTGCTGCAAAAAGTGTATACAGACTCAGTGGCGATCCAAGACTCTGGGGGGCCCCAAACAAAGAAGCCCATCGAGGGCCCCTTAAAATTGCAATTCAGTAAAAAAATGCATTCGGTCAATTGTGCTTGATCAAACAACATAATTAATTATTAAAAAATAATAACACTGTGCACACACGCATGTCTGAGTATTTACTTAGGGTTTTTTTTAATGGCAACGGCTGTGCACTGTATGGGATGTTTAAGGGGGTTTATATTTTGCAAAATGTGCCAATATGGGGGCCATCGGAGGGCCCCTTTTCCCAAATTTTTTGGGGGGCCCCAAGCATTTGCCCGGTTTGCCTCTCCTGATGGAACGCCCCTGCTTACAGCTTATAGGGCTTTTAGCCACAGGGTGGAGTACGCTTATTTGGACTGGCTGATTTACATGCAAATATCAATATGCTGCGACAGTTAGATGGTCCAGTAATGCCTAGTTCACACTACAAGACTTTAGTCCTGATTTTCCACTGCAGACCCCAGATCAGATCGGCGTTGGATGGGCAGTTTGAGACCTCTGACCTCCAGTAAACAGGCTATAAATAGTAAGGATGTGTGGAAACAGGCTGTTTTGTGAACACGTGTGCCAACGTCATCATCAACAAGAATACTAAGAAAGTTCTGCGATCGCTTGCCTTGACAGAACAACAACAAAAAAAAAGTCTTACGGGAAATGACGTAATATCATAACGTGTCACTTCTCACGTTATGATATTACGTCATTTCCCGTGTCACTTCTCACGTTTTTTATGTAGTGTGACCTTAGCTTAAAAGGGAAGACTGTGTTAAAGTCGAGCCTACCTTCTGGGGTGCGTTGATGACTCCAAGACTATAACCATACTGCAGGGATCCCAGAGCTGCTGCAAACACTGCCACGGCCAGTGTACCCGTTAGCTGCTGCAGGAGTGAAAGGTAATCATTTAGATAAGAACACACACACATGAACGCACGAACAAACACACAATTTAACATGCACATGCACACGAGGAAGAACACAAGTCACTCAGTTGTACTCACATAGTACACGGTCACAAATAAAAGTCCATATAGAAATGATTTATTACTGCTCTATGCATTATTTCTGACTATCATAAGAATGCTTACATACATAAGTTACATAAGAACGCTTACATTTTACATTTTGCATGTGCTGTAAATACAGAACATTTGATCTTGTTGTGGAAGAAACATGAGGATTTAATACATTACAGTTGTCCTAAATGACAATGCAAACACAGAGCACACTAATGAATAAAGAGCTGGAGTGTCATGTCTGCAATATAGTGACCAGCCACCAGTTTGCAAATATTGCTTACATGTTTAAGAATGAAGAGGTAGAATATAACCTTTTTGAGAAATACATGTAAAGAGTGTGTTTGTGAAGAATTGTCTTACCTTTCCCGACTCCATGATGGGTCCAGAGTGTCAGCCAGGAGGTTGGTAATGATCAATGAAAGCTGCATGCTCGATCACGCTGTGTCCACTCACTAATCGACAAACACACACGTGCACACAGATACGCACACATGCACAGATCTATGCTGCTGACAGAACTCTTACACATAAATAAAGCAGTGGTCATTTATGCTCTACACACAAACACACACATTATTTGAAGGGAAGCAATAAAATGAGAATCATGGTCACCAAATAGTATTTTTTGGAAAACTCTGGTTTGTGTGGTGTTTCATGCTGGTACATTATGGACAATGATATACTGTATTTTGCAATTAAAGATGGAATGCAAAACATAACATGTTGCTGCAGAGATTCACAGCAATATTGGCATGTGGACACTATTCTCTTTCTCTCACACACACACGCACACACACACGCACACGCACACGCACACGCACACACACACACACACAATAGTTAATGATATACTTGACAGACGGACAAAGTCTGAGGGTCGAAACTGATACAAAATGTGCACACTTGCAAAAAAAAAAAAAAAGAAAAAAGACAGGCCCTCTCACAAACACATCCATACAATCAAGTCCCCACAACTCCAGAAGCATAATGCTCTAGTTTCATTTATTTCTCTCTTACAGCATCTCTTTTACAAAACAAATAAATCCCAAAACAGGACATTAGTAATGCTCTTTCAAAATAAAGAAAAGAAGAAACAAACAGAACGAAGAATACAGTGGTTTCGTCTTTGAAAGGAGAGTCCTCAGTGTAATGACCGTCAGCCTTTTCCAATGGGAAGAGTGAACTCCGTGATGGACAAACTTAATATACAGTAATGCCCCAATCACACTTGCTCATTAATCATACACACGGATGCATGCGTGCACACACAGGGAAGACAGTGGTTTTCTTCAGCTATTTATTGCTAAAAATGTTAGCCTGCTCCCCCAAACAGAGATCGGTGAACAGGAACAGCTACCGTGTGGATGTGTAAAAAGTCCTTGAAAATATGACTGAATTTTTAAAAAATAATTTAAACAGACAAAAAAAAAAAAAAAAACTTGATTCAAATGATCATTACATCCTTGGGGAATGAGTCTATGTTTTGTGTCACCTTACATGTGTTAACCATAGGCCAACATGGCAGGCCAGACCTGCAGTACACCACCAGAAAAAAAGACTCATCTGCATTACAGTGCTCTCCAATGTGGATGAGTATGCATGAACTATTCCACCCTCAATAGTGTTATACATTTAATACAGTATGTATTAATGACTGAGCTGTGCTAAGTATTTAGAAAGAAACGGCATGGTTTTATCACACCATATTCCTCCTTTCAAAGAATAAATCTTAAATGTGTTAATGCATCTCCGTTAGAAGAGACAAATAACATCAGCAGTGTGTTAAAGTTAGACAATAACACACACACGCACGCGCGCAAGAAAACCCCGGTGTAAATTAACTGTATAGGCAATCAAATTATGAATTGTAACGTGAGCGATAATCTTTTGGCCTCCGTTTTTGTTTTTGCTTACATCATGCTAGGCACTGTACAAACAGTTAGGAGCCAAAATCAGAAGAACCAATCAGGGAGGAGCGTGATTCAAAAGGACACCACAGCTTTCAACAACGAGTGATTTCACGTGCACGCAGTATTCGAGATCGTAGCTCATATCCTGTTGAGGTTGTATTCAGGATAAGCATCTTCATATTCCCAACAGCAGCATGGCTGTATTTGTGAAAAGCCAAAACACTATTGTGTTAAAAGAAACTGAAAAATACTCTGAAAAAAAACAAAAACAAACAAACAAACAAACAAAAAAAACAACCACTAATATTGCCTATCTGGAAATGCTTGGTGTTCAGACACACCAACTCATAAACTTCATACTAAGAAGATAATATCATAAATCTGCATGTAAACACACTCAATGTTGCTTTGATCGCATTCATGTAAAAGTTCACACACAGAGACTGAATTACTTTGTCTGGCCATTGATTTCAATGTCCCACTTTGATTCAAACTTGATTTTGAATGGGACTCATTTCAACATCAAGTCAAACACACACGCACACACACACACACACACTTATGCACACACTCACACACACACACACACACACTCCTGATTTCAGAAACACAGATGTGCTGTACATTTCATCACGCCTCAAAGACTGACCGACTCGGCCACAGAAAAAGAAAAGAACCGAAATCAAAAGAATGAACAGAATGACGCTCTCATTGTTCATTTAATATTACAGTATATCTGATGCAGCACCTTCAGAGTTTAAAGACGTAAGAGTGAAAACGGGGGAGATGAGAGTGATGATGGGAGGAGGGGGGGGGGTGGTGACAAGAGGAGGGAAAGAGAGAAGAAAGGATGGACCAGTGATTTCATTTTAAAGGGACACAGACATCATCTTTGCATACCGTGACAACCCGCCTGTGACAGCAGACTGTCTCGTCGCATCTCTATCAGCGAAATGCGATCGAACACTAAATTACAATTCAGTTTGCCCGAAAAGATGGTGAGAGGCGGAAGTGGAAGAGGAGGAGGAGGAGGAGGAGGAGTTACAAAGGAGAAAGAAAATCAATCAGGCTGTCTGCTTTCACCGCCGACATCCAGAGTAGATTTGTCATCCCTCAGCTGCCCTGTCATATTCAGAAGTATGTATTTGAATTTATATTAAATCTTATTCATCTATTCCTCCGGCCTCGGAGGTGTAAGTTCTCCGTGAATGAGCCCACACATGGCAGATAGGGAAGTGAGGAAAATGGAGCACATGGGTGTCAAAGGATTGGAAAAAGTGATGACTAGATCTACCTAAGGAGGGAAGGAGTCGAGGATTTAAGAAGAGGAGGGTCAGAAGGAGGCGGGTGAATTTCTACAGCTGTCGAACACTTGAATGCACTGGTCCGTTCGGAGAGAAGAGACAGACAAAAAAAGGAGAAAGGAGTCACAGACAGAGACAGAGGAAGAGAATATTTGGAAAGTCAGTGGCACCAGTTTGCCAGCCAGTCGATGGCTTCTGCATGACCCGACATAATCTACGGTCTCTTCGTTTACAACAGGTCTTTGTTGTTTTTCTCTACGATAACGTTTTTTTTGTTTGTTTTTTTTTCTTCCCTCTACGCGGTTTTAGTCTCTCCAGTGTTAAAAGAGTTCACTTGTGGCCTCTCGGTCAATTTGTTCATTTGATGTACCGTGGGTCAAGGTGGGTCGCCGGGCAGGCCGACGGGAGAGTGAGGCAGAGTGGAAAGTGGGAGGAGCCATCACCAGTTCATCATAGAGTTTCTGTTGAGGGTCATGAAGAAAACTTGGCTGCTACCTCCTGAACGCACCGATGCAAAGAATACCTACAGAGAGAGAGAGAATATTCATATAAGTATGTTATTTAGAATTAATTAAGACTATTACGTTCCTGTATCTCAATTTATGAGAGCACTGTAGGTGTCAGCTTTTACAGATCGTGGATAAGCCATTTCAGTCTAAACTCTTTAAAACATGTATTTTTGTTTCTGTGTGCACATCTGCTTACATTTGGATAGATAAAAGTTGTATCTAAGAATTACATACAAACTGTATGTAAAGACGGAACAAAACATCTGGGTCGCGCCCTGGTGGCTGCAGTATAGGTCAGAAATCCCGCCTTCTCCATGTTAGCGGATGGGACATTGGCCAAACTAAAAAAAACGACGAGTAAACGACACGAAAATATGAAAGAATCGCCTGCAAATATTTTGCATCAAAACTATTCATTTTGTGATTGGTTGATAACAAAAGCTCAGAAAATCGACCGTGTTCCGAAAAAAAAAAAAAGACATCTCTTTTTTGCCGTGTAATATTTGCGTTCTGTGTGCAAGTACTTATAAGAAAAACAACAGTTAGAAAATCAATTAATCGCAAGAAAAATACGCACCCGGTCTGTAAAGGCCTTAAGATCTATGCAAATTATACCAAATTGTATATTATATGTTCTTTCAATATTTTGTCACACCAGTGGACCAATAGACTGGAGACAGAGTACAAATCAAGACCAGAGCAGGTAAAGTATTTATCTAAGTATTATGACATTGTTCTCCAGTCATTTCCAAGATAACTGAGAATCAAGTGTTGGTTTTTTTTTTACCTTGTCGTTCCGCTCACAAAGGAATTTGAGTCTCTGGGCTCTCTTGTGCATAAAGACTCCATCCAGATGACCGGTCTCCACAGAGCGGATCTCTATGGCTTTCTCACCCCAGCCCATAATCTGATTAGAGTGGATATAGGCTGGAAAAGAAAAAGATAGATGACAATTGAAAAAAAAGTTAGAACATCACATAACCCAGGGCATCCAAATACTACCTGCCCAGGGACAACAGATGGAAATTAGCTGTTAGCTACAATTACCTTTAATTGTGCACTGTCCCTGCAAAAATAAACAATAAAAACAAAAGCACAATGTAGATTCTACATGATTCAAGATTCCTTGGCATTAGCCTAAACCCCTTTTCTATCATTGATTAAACTGACGGCCCCTGACTAAGTAACATACTTTATGGATATTTCATATTATATTTTCATATTATATCTATCTATCTAAACTTTTTTAATGCAGGGCGAGGCTGTTTAGCAGAGATGGAATCAGATCTGTGATACAGCTTGTGTTCAGGTTTTCACCATACTCTTATCCTGTGAGTTTATATCTCAAGTTTATATCTTAAATAATAATCCAAATATCCATATATATACAGTATATATATATATATTTTTATTTTTATATTTTTTAATTTATTTTTATTTTAAAATGTATTTATTTATTTATTTTTAAGTTTTAAAGTTGTCTCGACCCCCTGTGAAGCTTTGGCGACCCCTAGCAGGGGTCGGGACCCCGAGGTTGGGAGCCACTGACCTAAATAGTGGGAGCTTTGAGAGTGTTACACCACTGACTGCCACAGGAGGGTGTTAAAGTACTTCCCTTTTGAAATTGGTTGGCTTTTCGGTCTTTTGGTTGCCCCCTCTGTCTTTCTCTCCCCGTGTCCTTTCCTCTTTTATATTTACTATTGATCATGTATATCCATTTTCCATCTTTCTCAAACTTTTACCCCCCCCCCTCCCCTCCCTCTACTTCCTTGTTCTTTCTAAACAGCTCTGCAAGCTTCTCTGTGAAGGCTGATATTATAAACTGATTTTTGAATGCAATTAAACCTCAAATGAACCCCCCATCAGCTCAGTTCTCAGAGAATTCACAACACTTTTGATCTGCATTGCAACACGCACACACACGCACACACACGCACACACACGCACACACACTGAAATGGGTTCTAGCATATCTCACTGTAGTTATTTAAACCAATTAACTTCAAGTTTGGTGATTTTTAATTTACATCTTTGAACTGGGTGTTTCTCTATGATGTTTTAATGACTCCAGTGTTGATGAAAATCCATTCGAATCAACTAAACGCACATGAAAATACACGTGTGTGTGTGTGTGTGAGACGTACCAACAGAGGTAGGCATCTCTCCCCACTGTAGCACCACGTCCTTGGTGATTCGCCCGTAGGTGTTGACGTAGACGCCCTCGTCCTCGTAACACAGCAGCATCTCCATCCCATCAGTCTTAGGGAGCACCACGATGGCATGGGGCGTCACCTGGCTCTGGATCTATCGCAGATACACACACGCAAACCATTTCAGAGGCTTTAATTAAAAATCGGTCAAATTTAATCATAATCTACAGTAGATTAAAATATTACAGAGCTTTCATCATGGGCATTTAATGCAGCAGAATTTGGCTGGCTCTTTGGCATTTTTTTGGACCGGCCGGCAAACTGTAATCCGCTAAAAAGCAAGTTTGTGGACATCGACGTGGCTGCCAAACATCAGGGGCATCAGTGCATCAAAAAGTTCAGAGTTTGGCTTGTTGTCTGAGAAGCCTTGTTCTCTGTAATAAGTGAATGGACAAACTATATAGCACTTTTCTCTGACATTAATTAACAGAAACAACATCGGAAGAGTTAGGAACATTAACACACACAAACACAAGCGTGAATCTGTGCACTTTACCCAAAGCCTACCCCAGAGAACAACCCCAGTATCTGTGCCAGCAGGCTCTCCTGAGGTGCGACTCAAAACTACACTACACGGGAGCACAACAAGGGATCATATCAGTAAAATGAATGAGTGATAAGGTGATAAAAAAACTCATCTTATCCCACGAGAGAAACTGCATTTACACAAGAGCTCTGCAAAAATGGAACGCACATATTACTGCCCCTCTTCTGCTTGGAAGCAATTTACACATTGTATCAGATATGAAAACATCCTGTAACCTCACAACACCACTCCGAGTACAAATCATGCTGCGGTGTTGTCGGCTGGGGAGTGTCAGGTGCAGTTTTTGGAATATTGTCAGGTGTGTGATAAACATCTGACAGCCGTGCATTGAATGAAATTGCAATTTAAATTAAAGTAATACCAATTATTCTAATACACATTTGGGTAACACTTTTTATGAAGACCACATCCGTAGCGCATTAAAACGGCATTCATAATGAATTAAAATGCATTCATAATGTTTCATGACTACACACACAGACACACACATAATGCTTTCTGATGCACTATATCAACAGTCATAAAACATTAT
>JAOVVB010142756.1:0-12008 GCA_028570985.1 Heterobranchus longifilis
AACGTCACTGCTTCCGTGTTATGGCGCCCACAGAGCAGGCGCACTACAGACTTCCGAATAACCGAACCGGCTACATCCAGTTTAGCACTCCAACTAATTCAATCTTGCAACTCTTCTATGTTATCAGACCAAATGGATCTAATCCTGATACTGAAAGGACTCATTTCATGGGGTTGCGATGCCAAAAAAAAGTATTTAGACGTCTCTTTCCCCATGTAAGTCTATGGGGAAAAGTATTTTTGGGCCCCATGGCATCACGTGATGGCTGCCGTAGTTGTAATACCACCGTTTGGCCACTATGTCGAATTGGCTTCAGCACCCGGCACTCTTCCTGCATGAAGCCCTGGTTTTTACACACCGAGTACATCTCTTAATACAATAGTATCTTATTACAAATGTATTTATCGAAGCCATTTTCCCAAAGAAAACAGCTGCAATCCAACAAAAAGAGCCAAAAGCTACAAAATCACACGCAGATTCTTTACAATTGCTATTTTAAATCTCAAACAATAAACTTGTTTCCATATTTCTTAATTTGAGTACAAGTACATAAATTACTTCATGTCTGTTTCTCTTCCTTTTATTTCCTTACATTCTGTGCTGCAGAAAACAAGACCACTGGGAGAGAAATGTAATCGCCTACACCTTGCTGATAGTCAGACCTGTATATAACAACTTACAGTCCCAGCAGTTTTTTTTTTTTCTTCTTTTAATTTGCTGATTTATCCACCATGTGCACACCCTAGTTCCTGAGACGGCTTTGCATAATATGGTATTTGACAGCCGGATGTGATACGAGGAAAAGGAAATAGGATAAAAAAAAATTCCATTTCAGCTCTGGACTCTGAACTTGGAAGAGCTAATTCTTCTTTTTTTCATCTCCAAATTGCCAGGTGTAAATCCGTATTGGCTCAGGGCCTGACAGGATACAGACGGGGGTGGCAAAGTCTGCACAGCTCAAAGTGAGCCCCATTGAGTGGGAGTCCTGAAGTGACTTTTGATATGAAGAGTGTCAGTTATATCTCCCAGCTGCAGATGGATGAGGTCTGCTTTGATAGATGGGACTGCACTGAGCACCTGGAATACTTTTCCAAAAACTCAGGAGAAATAAAGCTCAGGAGTTGAGCACTACACACATTAAAGTCAAAACTTTTACTTCTGGCTTATGTTTTAATGTCCACCTGGATTCAATGCACCTAACAGTGAAACTTTTTTTTTTATATAAAGGCTGCTCTTTTTTAGAAGGATTAAATAAGGAAAGGTGAGGAGGAGCGTCCTGTTGGCTGAGTAGATTTTCCAAATCATGTACTTAGATGGTCACAATTTTAAATCTTGATTCATAACCTTTCATTGCATCTCACCAGAGTCTCTTTGCTGTACCCTTTCAAATAAAGCATAAATATCATGAAATATGCTGAATGTGGTTACCACTGAGGTGCCCATTGGCAGAGCTCCTCTGTCTGCTGTGGCCGTCGCAACTCATTCCAACAACCCATTTCTTCTTCTAGTCAGCATTAACAAATCGGCCCATATTCACAAACTTTTCCATAAGCTCATAAAATGAACTAACACGTTTGATCTTTTGATAAGTACAGCTTACGTTTGGTTATTAAAGAATTGTGACCATTACATTAAACATCACATTTGTGGTCAAACTATGTAATGGTGACACTGTTTCTCGATTACCTCTGAATTACAGCTTTGGTATTTCTGTACTACAATTTCTTGTTATTTAAGCTGAATTATATGGCAATATGGATATAACTGTGATAAAATAACATTGAATACAGACCCGACTGATTCTCGCTATGGCTGCAACTAAACGATTATTTTATTTTTTCGAGCTGTGTTCACATTATAACACAAAAACAAGCCTCTTGAACTTTTGCTTTGATCTATAATGAAATGTTACCATAACGGCATTTTTGTGACAAACCTGGTAGTTGAATCTGAAGGCTGATATTTCAAACAGCAGCTGTCCTCCAAACCATGCGACCATATTTGTCGTTTGTTCCTGCTCTCTAATACGACCGTTTACTAAAATAGTGCACCTAGCAGTCGGAGTAAATACGACCCATATAAGCATTTTTCTCCCTCATATCTAAACGTTACCTTTGTGGTTTTAAACATGCCGTTGACGTTAAAACGGACGTTGTTGCAGTAGGTTTAGGCAGCAAAACAACTTGGTATGGTTAGAAAAAAAGGTCGTGGTTTGGGTTAAAATCATGATATTTGAGACATTAAATCACTTCTGTGCACGTGCACGCCGCAACGTTACGTACTTCTAGTTGTTACATTAAGTTAAAAAAAACTGCTTAATTTTATTTTCAAACGGGACATGAAGCCCAGTCTCCTGGGTGAAAGTCCTGTGTTTATTGGACCCATCTACCACCTCTCCTGTCCGCTGTAAATGTGCTTCCTCCTCTAAATACTGCGCTGCTTGACTTCCTGCTTTCTGAATATCTACGAACTCTAAAGGGCGCGCCGCCTAACAATCAAACGTCAATATGGGTCATAATTACTCTGCGCTTTTTTAGTAAACGCTCATGCGGGTCGTATTACAGAGTAGGAACAAACAGCTGCTGTCGTTTTGCTCTGGAGGACAGATTATTTATCATATAGATACAAATCAAACACTAAGAAAGACCACACACCAAGTTTTAATAAGTACAAAATGTAAAAACTATTAAACTACTTTAAGTTCGATATTATTAATATATAGTATAATATACTATTATGAAAAAATGTGCAGCACAGATATGTGCATAGAAACTGTCACATAATGCAACCCACTGAAAAAAAACAAGTGGTATTAATATTGAGAGTAAAGCCAGTTTACTTTTCCTGTAAAACCCTGATATGATTCTATTATGATCCTATAATTACCCGTGTAATGGACAAATAATGTGATTGCTATGAAAACAATGATATAAGCACCAAGAAAATGCAAATATCTCCCCAAAAAATTAACAAAACTAATAGATGTAATCTCCTGCTATGGGAGTAATCTGATAGTATTAACTAGTTTTTTTGCAAACTAAGGTACGTTTGTCTTTGCAGATCCCCCAAAGATTCATTGCTTTTGGGAATGTGTGATGGTATCACGACCAAGCACTTTCAGATGGTGGTTGCTTGAATTGCTTCCAAATGGGTGTGGGGTTTTCCGGTCTTATCCCCCTTTTCCATACTTCTTTTTATATTTTTTTTTTTTTCTAAAAGGAGGGAAAACCAAACACTGATTGTAAAGCCAGTTGAGGTCATTAGATAACAGGAGCTCCTCTCTTTAGTCAACTTTTTCATTATCCTTGGGTTTTATTGCTGCACCTCTCTGCGTGATCTCCCAGAGTTCAGCTGAGAACTTGAGGCTGGGCCCGAAAGCAGAGCAGGAGTCTGGTAACAATATCAAACAGCCGTCGAGCTGCAAAGGAGCTTTTTGTTCCCAGCTCGGGTGTGACCGCGTTGGCTCGCTCTCCGATCGCCGCGCTACCAGAATGGAACCTTTTCATTGATCGCCAATGCCTTGCGAGGCGCATGCAGGGGATCTGGCATACGGGTGACATCATCAAAGCTATGTGCGCATTTTTGTTCCTCTCTGAAAATAAATGTAACCGCAAAGGCTCGTTATTTCACAGGCGAACAGCGGAGCTCCTGGTTGTTTTGTTATGGGTGGATCACGGGATCGCCTGCCAGTGGTATCCGCATGCTCAAAGAAAACAGTCCAGAGGATACGTGGCCAATTCAGGCCGCCGTAGGGTTCTTCAGCTAAATAACAAGAACCAAATGTTTATGAGATACTTCTGTCTTTAGACAAGATTCCACTTGAACATGTCGCCATGATCAATTGATCGGCCATTCGTCAAAAGGCAAAGGGCAAAATAAACACCCGCTTTTGTTGAAAGATATTCACTCATTGCAGAACATCTGTGAAACATTGCACTCATGACAACCCTAACGTCCCCACGTCTTGATAAATAACTGCTACACAACTGCTTCATAAAGTATTGAAATTTTCCAAACTTTTCTTTCAGTTTTGGAGTAATTCTTCAGCCTGGCCAGTAAATAAATTGACAGAAATATCAAACGTTTACACGCTTAAATAATGGGCTACACTTATATTCAAGATAACATTTCAAATGCAGAGTTTGTTCACTGATGTAAACACAAAAAAAGTATTGTTTAAACAGAAGGAGCCTGACACTCTGTTAGGCGTTTAAAGACTTGGAAGAGCATCAAGTCGAGTGCCATTCAGACCAGTAAAAGAGCAGCGGCTCCAAACCCTCTCTGGTGATTGGAGCTTTCTCCGTTCAATTGAAATTACCTTTCATCGTAGTTTGTTAGCTTCGAACTGAGCAGGAACGGCTTTGATGCTGTGGCGAAACACTTGGGAAATGTGGGTCAATCCAGCTCACTGAACACCACTGTGACAGTCCAGGAAACAAATCCAAAATGAACAGCACTTTGCATGAGACTGAAATGGATATACACAAAGCACTACCAATATGCTCCATAAAAATTCTAAAGAAAACACTTCTGTGACCTCTGCTTTGAAACACAACTCCAAAATGTTAAAACTTTTAGTTTGTATCTGCGGCTTTCATCAAATCCGATTTGGAAAAAAGTCCCAACTTTGAAATCTTTCTTTCCCGTTATAAGCAACATTTCAATAAAGGGAATATCTGTGTCACAGCTCAGAAATATACAGGTGCTCAGCACCAAACGGCAGAGAAGACACAGTCGGAGACCAGCTGGTGGACATAGTGGAGCATTTAGCAGCTAAAGACACAAATATTTCCCTCGAGGGTTGGTGGAGACCCAAAAAAAGCTAAAAGAGAGAGAATATTAGACTTAAATTCATCAGGTGGCCAGAAAAGCGACTCCAAATGAACAATGATTTTGTTCTGTAACTGCTGGATGTTTAAATAAGCATCTGTAAGTAAGTTCAGCACATTATCTTAAAATGATAGGTGATACGTCAGTGTTGTGTTCACAACACGCCAAAAACACAGCAGTAAATACAGATCTATAACAATAGTTTCTGCAATATATAAGAAGTAGGGTCCGACCGATATGGAATTTTTGAGGCTGATACAGATTTTTCATGGGAAAAATTAACCGATTACCGAACAATTTTTGAGCTGAAATGAAAATAGACCTTTTCTATGTAGATTGTGCAACTATTTTGCACCGACATGACGATGCAGAAGTACTCAGAAGGCTGCCTACTTAAACAAAGAATATTTTACATTAGTATACCTTATTGTGCATTATAGGCCTGCATACAATAAAAGAGAAAATTAATTAAAATACAAATTAAAACTTAACAGTACTGCATGTCAGTCAATTGCTGACCATTTAAATGAAGAACTACATAATGACACCATTCCTAAATCACCCCAAGCATAATTTCCTGCATTATATGTTCTGTATAAAAAGTTTTCATATCGGTGCATATCGGACAACATATACACCGATACCGATACGTCTGTGACAGGCCAATATTGGCCGTTATTATCGGCCGACCGATATATCGATCTGGCTCTAATAAGAACTGCCAAACCTTTATATATTCTGTAATATACAATATTGTGAATATCTGATTTGATACCACAAACAGTACTTTGCAAATATATTATTATATCCATGTATTTGGTAGGGCTGCTCTTCCTCAAGTCGGGCAGTTGTTTTTTTTTGTCAGTCAGTGTGCATTACAGTATATTTAGCAGGGCGCGCTGCTGAACAGTGTTTCCAACAGGTGGTTGTCGGCTATAATGGCAATGACATGGCAAAAAAGTCTCACCTGACACATCGAGGCCAGTCCTCCCGGTGGACAGCCGGGAGCAGGGGGACCCTGTCCCTCCCCGCAGGGGGAGAGGCCGCATGTCCCCGGGAAGCAGCGAGGTCCTGTCCTCTGCGTCAGGGGTCTGACGTCGCAGGCCTTTCCAAGTCGACTTTGGTCGCGGCACACTGCCACGGAGGAAATGCAGGAACAAGAAAAAGAAGAAGAAAATGTATTCATACAGCACTTCTCAGAGACATAAGTCACAAAGTGCTTTACAAGGGCATAAAACAACAACATACCAAAACACATTATGGGGCGACCACAAGAGCCACATATTTAACGAGAGCAATCTACGAGCACAGTATACAATGAAAACACCATTACGCAAACTTACACAATAACACATGAAATGCAGACTGGATGTATACAGTTTATCCAAACACCATTTCAAACGGGTACAGAACATCAGGGTGCAGGCAGAGCCTTCCATAACTTCGGTGCTACGGACTCAAAAAGCCCGAGAGAGGAGAGATCCCACCAGCAGGGGATTCTCCCACACCGAGCAGCCTCCGTCCCTGAGAAGTGCACAAATATTTTCAGTTCATTTTGAAACTATATTAGCGTGAGGAGAGGTCCCACCAGGGGATCCTGCATCCGTTTTGTCCGTTCATTGTGTACGAACTCAGAAATTTAACGAGACGCGATGACTGCGTGACCGGGTGGTTAAACAGAAAGTGTATCTCCAGCTTTAGTAACATATTTTATGGATATTTCATATTATATTCAATGCACAACAATAACAGAACAGAACAAGTGATAAACTGTGCAATTAACCCAAATAGTGAACACAATAACTGCAGGGTGTTTGTGTAAGACGAGCGATTTGGATTCATTTTGAGCAGATTATTTCCTGTGAATATTGCATCATAGATGAGTTTATCTTATAAATATTACCTTACAATTCTCTGTGTTGTGTTTTTCTTTTTTGTTCTTTACTGCATAGTGCTCTCATCCTGTGGGGTTTTCTTTTTTAATTCATACCTTGACTAATAATCCAAACTTTAATAAAAAATAACAGTTTCATTTAGATTTCTTCACAGAAATTAGTGAAATGCCAACTGTACACTTTTTAAAAGTCAAAAAATCAAGAAGGCCTCACAAACCCCTGTGAAGCTTTGGCGATCCCTAGTGGGGGTCGGGACCCCCAGGTTGGGAACCACTGGTCTAGACTATAAAAAATAAAAGAACAAATAGTCGAATCTTTGCATTGATCAGCCAAATCCAATTAAGAAAATTCGAATTCGGCTACAGCCCTGTATTTGGCCTCAGGAAAATGATATTAAATATTTCTGTTGCAAAGCTTGTCAGTGATATTAAGGCTGTTTGAGGTGGTGAGCTGAGTTATGGCTCTATGGTTGTTAGGTGAGGCCAGAAACTGCAGAGAGAGGAAAGACATGAAAGTAAATCAAGTCTAAATGTACATCAGAGCGGATTCACCACGTTTAAAAGATTGTACGCAGACTTTTCTTGCCTCTCCTTTATTGTGTCGCTATCTTTACAGATCTTTACAGATATCAGTTATCTCAGCCTGAGGCTGCACGCTGTTTCAGGGTAGACGGCTGAATACGACACGATTTTGGAGCTGAGAAAGGGTGTACCCCAATAAATATGAATTCTGTTCAAAATCCTTTTAATGAAAAACTAAATGTTATTATTATTTCATTCTTGAGAAACGGACGGCACAGGGGTCAAGTGCATTCTAGGAGGATACCATTGTTGGCTTGTCTCAAAAATATGAATTATCTGTGATTATCTGAATATTATTATTAAATCAGATTTCAAGCCATTGAAAGTAACTCATTGGTCCTCATTAGTTTTGACAGTCATTTAATCTCATCAGGGCCCTTAAACCCTGTCACAATCCTTGTTTAATCAACTAGTCTTTACCTTTCCCCAGTCATCAGTGACAGGATTATCATTTAGGGAGACACATCTGTGGCCAATTCAAGATGCTTGCTGTTACGTGAATGACCCCGTGAGATGATACAGGAGATAAACCAGCTGCATTGAAGTCTCCCTCGGACGTAATCCTCTCAGATCTCAGCTCGGAACCACTAAGACGTATCGCATGTCCGCTAATCATTTTCTAAATTGTTTATTGAAAATACTCCTTGTCTGGTAGATAGTGAGTCAGAAGGCAGAAGGGGTTTTTTCTTTACATTGAGACTTGTGCTCGGGGTCATATGGGGCGAGTGTTTCAGCCATCGAATGCAGAATATTATACTTTAAAAAGGACGTGGAACAAATAGGTTCTGGGCTTGTTAATGGAAACAATTATTGCATCAGCTTTCTCTGGTTCACTTGACACACAAATGCCCTCCACAAAACCTGCCTTGTATCAAATGTCTCTGGAAGTGCAGCTAAATTGCAACGTATTCCTGCAAGCCCACTACATTTAAGAAATAAACAAACCATGACTGGAAACATTCGGTCATCTGCGAGGCACGTGAGCTCAAAAGACAGTGATTTGTTTCCCCCGGAAAACATTAATTTATTACAAATCCGCCTAGCACAAATCCTTTGGTTGAGATGTTTCTCAGTTTCTGTTACAACTCCTATTGGTAGCAGGCGGTATAAACATTTCAAAGGTCGACTACAAGTAGTTTGAAAATTAGATTAAACTGAATAACCTTTCAGCTGGCAACTTGGGTGCTTAGATTTATTTTGGGGTCAGCTCAAAGCTGCTACATATTGCAGAGCAACATGAAAAAGGTTGGACTTGCTTTGTGTATTCTTATTTTCCCAGAACCGATGTTGTATACTTTACACGGTGGAATCAAGAAACTGCCAACAAGAGCAGCTGCACAAATGTATCTGGTAGAAATATGTCATACCATCGTTGCAGTGAGGTGATTGATTTCTAGGATACAGGCAGCTTGGACCAATCCATTATCTCCACCTTATTGAAGTTATTACAAACAGAGAGAAACAATATTTCAAAGTATGAAATTCAAAAAGGTCAAAAATCAAACTGACAGTTATCTCTCTCTCTCTTGGTTTTAATTTTCTCCAGTCATGCCTTAAAGCCATTACTGTTGCCTCTTGCCAAAACAGACACGGGACTCGCTGCATTCATGTGCTGTGTTCCTCACGTCGCCCACATCACAGTATCTGAAATGGTGCACGACTCCCCCTCCTCCCCCCCCCCCCTCTCCCGGCTTCTCCCCATCATTTCATACCACATCTGGCGCTGTGGGGTCGGCTCCAAGCTCCGGTGGAGGTCTGCGTTCGCTGCACGCTGCAACACATATCTGAGAGGACCCTCCACAAGACGAAAACAGACTGCGCTGGCAGGTCTGCATCTGAGCGGCTCGCGATGTTCGTCATGCATTAATATCTGTCCACAACTCGGCAGGATGCAAAAAAGCTCCTTTTCATTTTCTAGGGAAGAAGGGCTGGTGCTCTGCTTTGTGTGTCTGTGCATGGTGAGGAATGGACGCACTCATGCCTGAAGACGATGATGCACTGCAGCATGGAAAGAGTTTGCTCCTGCGGTCACATCTTGGTACGAGAACACTTGTGATTCATGGTTATTTTGCACACATTTTGGCCGGACTACTGTAACACTGCAAATTCATATTGGTTTAATCTTGTATATCCTCTCCTTTCCTCCTGCGAGCAGTATTCAGTAGTGGAAAGATAAGGCCAGAAAAAAGTATTTGTTAAACGACTGCCAATGAGTTATGAGCATGCATTTTCATTCTTTGGATGTGGGATAGTCAAGTTTACCAAATCAGAGGATGTGCACAATGTCATAGTCAAGATTTATGCTGATTGGTAAGACTACTGCAAAATAAAATCTTCCTAAGCTTCCTGAATACTCCCAAACATTTCTCTAAAGAAATTAGACTTCCCAGAAGCAGTTTTGCAGAATAATTACACACAGCAGTTCTGACTTGACAGATAAATGGCAGCAATGGTGGTTTGCTCACTGAAAGCTACACTAACCAATATTTTTATAATCAACAATGGATCAAGTGAGCATGTGCCATGTGAAAGGGGTCACTCATAGCACTGACTGACAGAGAATTACCACCCAACTCTGCAGTTCCTCTCACGGAGAGTTTTAGCATCTTTCAGCTCATTGTTTTGGTTTTCGGGTTTGCAACTTCAGAAGTTCAGAAGAAGCTCTAAAACCCACTGTAAGCTACCTAAGGTTAGCAACTAGCTGGTTAAAATAGTGGAGCATTTAGCAGTTTAAGAGCCAGATTTTTTTTCTCAGGAGTTGGTGGAGACCAAAGCAGAGCTGATAGAGTGAATATTGGACTTATATTCATCAGGTGGTCAGAAAAGACTCCAAATGTCTGTATGCTGAACAGTTTACTCACACATTTGCCATATCAACTTCATAAAGTGATAATATATCAATGTTTTTAACAGATTGCACTGCCCCCAAGTTCTTTTACCTGCGACCATGGTCTTTCCTGAGCCATACCCAAGTTGTTTTAGACACCTAAACCTAACCAAAACCATGTCGCTAGCAGATGAAAAATGGCCATATGATTAATTTCTGTAATGGTAATTTGTAGCAGGTGGGGTGCCAAATCAGAAACTCATATGGGTGATTTTGTCAGACAATGACGAAAATCCTATTTTGCCATTTAAGGACCAACTCTGCCACCAACCTCCAGATGTGACCTGAAATGATTACTTTATTAATCAAATAGTCGATCAACAGAAGTCATTTTTCAAGCAGAAAAGAGAAAGGCCAAACATTATGTAGCTCCATCTTCTCAATTGTAGAGATTTGCTGCTTTTAAAGTAAACTGAATATCTTCAGGTTTTGGACCGTTGGTCAGACCACAAAAAGACCAGAAGAGATCACCTTGAGCTTGAGGACATTGGGACAGCTACCAACTTTTATAGACAAAACAACTAGTCAAGTAAAATAATCAGCAGATTAATCATCAAGGAAAATAATCGTTTGTTGCAGTCGAGAATATTGAAAATATTCCCCCTGGTGAATTCATTCTTAACATTTACCAGCCTGTTTACTGCACAGAGATCCAGATATGGAAAAAAATAAAGATGGCAAACACCATGCATACCATTATATCAAGCAAGAACAACCAAAATAGATGTTCAGTTTTGATAAAACTGTGGTTTGGATGAAAATCTACAAGTGGAGGAGGAGAGTCTACCTCGGTGAAAGAGTACATTTTCTCCCTTGGCCTCATGTCTCTTTTCTGTGTTCATGAGAACAGAAAAAGAAGTGAAGTCTGGTCTTGAGAGCCTCAATCGCCTCATTTCAGCACAATTTGTTCCCTCAACAAATTTAAATCATGGAACTTGAATGTAAATATGTCTGCTGCCTGAATGCCGATTTCACAGTGTAACATCCACGGAGGCATCAGCTGCTAGGTAGCGTCCAGGCGTTGAAATTAGACGAAGAAGACTGTCATAACAACGACGAGTTAAAAATGGTAGAAATTATTCTTCTGACATGTTAAAACATACAAATCAGGGTCTCGACATGATTGTGCTGAATGTATAAAAGGGGGCATGAAAAGGAATATTGGTGAAGCTTGTTGGAAAGTTGAAGATGTTCCCAACGCGCTTCTTGTGCAATCGTCTGACAATGTTTGCAACTGAAAAGAAATAAATGGGAAAGACCCCCGAAGTCTGCTGTTATCCTTTCTGACACTTGTTAGCTCTCTTTGAATCAACACCTCCATCATCTCTCCATTTCTGGTGCAGCGGGCCTGTGAAATGCATTGTGGTTTAGGTTCTGGACGGCCCTAGTATGTCAAAAGCAGGTGGTACACGTCTTAATGCAACATGGCCCGTCTACAGCTTTGCAGCGCCGGCCATCGCTCAAAATCATCGGTCACGCAGCGGATCTGTTCAAACCGAAAGCAATTCTTTATGAAGCAGGAAACTGACATACATTAACTCTGGCACATCTTTATCTTTAAAATACCCTGACTGGTCAGCATATATGGGGGCATATCAGACTCAGCGTTTCATCCGAGAATCCTGATGAATGATTGTTTAATGTGGTAAGATGGCTCCTGCAGACCAAAACCAAAAGAAGGAATTTCGACTTGCATCTTTCTATCTGTCTGCGTCTGACAGCGGGAGCAGTGGGGTAGAGTCTATCCTGCAAGTGGAAACTTCACCTCATGCAAAGATAAGAAAGAGAGAGGGAGGGAGGGAGGGAGGGAGAGAG